>JAPMUY010004362.1:232500-260000 GCA_026901105.3 Galaxias olidus
AATTGCATTTATATTATTTGGCAGTGTTCTTGTCACTCTCCCTATACTCTTTTGTCTTTCGTTCGTTTCTGATGTTGATTCAGGACCAAAATCTATCTTTCGATAGAATATTGATGACTGGGGCACGTGGCAGGCATGGAGATATACAAGCGGACGTGTTAAGCCACAAATATTGGGATTTTATGGGGGGTTTTAAGCGCACATAAGGGCACAACAGGTAAACCTTTAGTTAAACCTTAAGTAATTCTTTAGCAGACAAGTTGGCAACACAGCGAGCAGAATTTGAACAAGACACCTGTGGTTTCCTCATTCATTAGTTACACATTTATACTCTTAAACTCTCGCATTTGTTTGATACAGATATACTTATCCCAAGCATAGCCCTATGGATACATTGTATTTGTATATAGTTTATGTTAAGAGTATTTTTTTTTTCAAACATAACACCCACTTTAAGGATTGAAGCATGATGTCATGCAATGCCACATTACTAGTAGTCTAGAAAAGCTTGCCTTTCTGGTCGCTAAAATTGCGTGGTGCATTTGGACCACCACCCCGTCCACCCGTCATCCATTTAGGTACTTGGACTGCATGTAACTGACATGACATAATGCCACGTGCAGACTGTGTATGCGTGTCTATTTCAGATATGAAGTCTAAAGGTTAAGGGGGAGTATGTTACCTGTGGTTTTAGCACAAAATGCATATGCATAATTGTTCATGGTTTTATGACATGGTTATAGATATCCTTTGCCTACTGTTCAAATTGATGAGAGCCTAAATTATCGTACTCTATGAGGTAATCACCCAGTCTAGGTGGGTCTACAGGTTTAGGTTTATCCATTACAAGAGTGATATTTCATTGCTGAAAACCCCAGTGACTCAGTTAGTTATCTCTTGCTCACTCCCTCCCTCTTTACAAAACACCCACTTGAGGCTGCTAAATACAGAGCCGTCCTGTGGCGCGCCTTGACTAATAGCTTGGTCTTTACCGAGTGGTCATCTCTAAAATATCTCGGCGCTGATTGTTCTGGTTGGGATTGTGTGCCCTGACTGACTCGGCAGGTACCGGGACGGAATGAGAGGAAAACTACGTTTGAGCTTGTAGCTGCCCCGAATCTATAAATAGACCCATGTTTTATGCCCTCAGATTTTCCTTGAAGCCCAAACAAACGGAATGTATTCCCGTTTTGTCTCCATGGCAACTCTTTATGGAGAGTCCTCAGTATGAGCTTCAGTTCAGTACAGAAACATTCTTTTCATTTGATCTTTTGTGATAATCTACACAGAAAGACCCTATCATACTCTCAATTGTGTAGTAAATTGTGTTCTCTTTGTTTTTGAATTCTTCTGAATCTGCATTTGCTATAGGCTCATGCACATAAATACACAAAACAGGAGATTCCTGTGCCAATGTATACCAGGTCACTGTCTAAGCACAACCATTCTAGAACAAAGCTAAACTGCTAGGCTACTGTCAACAAAGGAGCCAATAGACTGAGCTAGGCCAGTGCAGACAATCAGAGACAAGGGACAGGTGTCAGATCAGATACCATATCCATGAGCCACAGGAGAACCTGATGATTCAGCAGCATTGTTCCATGAGAAATTTCTTTTGAATTTGAGAAGGACTATGATACTGGATATCATAAACCAGCATTATGCCAGCATTAAACCGTGTGGATTTGATTGCTGTAATTCTAAGGAGTAGCTCGGCTGTGATTTCTTGAGCGATTCCAAGGGGCTATGGAAGACATAGCTGCGGTTTGATGCTGGCCATCTGAAAATGGTGGGTTGTTTTAGTGGTCCTACTGTTAGACGAGGGAGTTGCAAATAGACCTTGCACCTTATGTGTGTGTGTGTGTGTGTGTGTGTGTGTGTGTGTGTGTGTGTGTGTGTGTGTGTGTGTGTGTGTGTGTGTGTGTGTGTGTGTGTGTGTGTGTGTGTGTGTGTGTGTGTGTGTGTGTTATACTGATACTGGCAACTCCCCATGTCTTTTACTGGTGAGGTTAAGCTGGAGAAGCAGCTTCTTGCCACTTGAAAGGTTAAGCTAAGGCAGGGTAGACATATTCTTTTAACAAATGGCTCCCCCTGCTAATCTTTGTAATATTTAGGATGCAGCTTTGCCAGGCAGTCAAATCGAGTCTAGTTAGACACACAAGTCTTAAAGCCCACATTTTCAGAAAAGTAAGTGCTGCAAACAAGATAGCCTATCTAAAGATAAAGTTCCAGTGACTAAGGACTGTTTTTCAATCATACAGTATTTGCATAAAATATCAGAGCAAATGAGTTTTGATTAGTCTAACCAGTCACAAGACCCCAGATGGAGTGACAGCAGTATGGAGTACTCGAGCTATCTTAGGGGGATAAGCGATTGGCCAGGGGCTGAGCTGCTGGGAGGGTCTGTCACACTGCTAGTGTTCTGTATTTGTGGTTCTGATTTCTGTAGTCCCCCACTAGAACACCCTAAAGTTATGAAATCCGTCTGTTGCCTTGGTCTGAAGGTTGAGTGCTAGGGGATAAGAAGCTGCTCCAAACACCTACTGCTCCTACTTATAGAATCAGCATGCTATGCTAGAAATAATAAATATTGTCTCTTTCCAGTGTATTTTACAGCTACACATTCGGTCATGGTATAGTATAGAACATATTATTTATAACAGTGTAATAACCCTTATAATCTCATTCTCTAATATCTAAAAGAAGTTTGGATAATTGTCCGCTCCAGCAGGATTGACAGCATTTTACAGCATGTGTTCAACTTTAATTCAGTATCACTGACAATTTGATAGGACTAACCATATCGCTGAATTAACCTGTTCCACCAGCAAGTGTTTTGAAGCAAAGATTCTACCATTTACTAAAACATTGCTCCTGTGCATGCAAATGACATATTATGTGGACCTACGGGCTTTGCATAACACACGTTGTTTAACATTCACGGTTGGTCTTGAAAGGCAGTTCAACTGGACTAGCACCGCTCTAACACCTGATAGGATTCCTGACTGAGGGTCAAACTCACAGCTGTTACATTAACTTTTATTCCCCCATTTAGTTCTTGTGACAGGGTGGCAAATGGCCCCCTAAAACCTGTTTTGATTTTTACAAAGTCGTTTCCAAAACGTAAAGGCGTTAATGATTGACTTCTATTACCCAAGGTTGAAGGCCAAGCCTAGACCATATAGGCTCGACTTGCAGCATAGGTTCACCCCAATTGCAATAGTCAGCCCACATACAAACAAGGTAAGTAGGACGCCTATTTGTAAGCTTGGAAACGTTATATCTGTGCCTTAAGGAATAACATGATTACAATATATTCAATTACCGGATACGGCCTGCTACCAGCTCACCAACATTTAGTTCAGTTGCCTGGAGTGGTATTAGATATACTTATTTTCACTCAAACAATCCATCTTTGGGTGGACTTTTTCAACCATTTATGTAGTTTTACTGTAAGCATTGTTGCTGTGTCGTGTTGTTTTAGGAAGCCTGTGGAATTAGAGCCCGGCTTGGAAAGGCTGATGCATGATAAGTTAACTGGAGCAGTGTTTGATGTCCCCCCCACCCTCCACCCTGTCCATTAGTTGTGTTGGAGCGATGTTTATCTTTCTGTCTGGAACAGCTTGCAGTGTAAATTCACCCTGGAACACCTTTTTTTATACCAAGGGTAAATGCACCTCGCCTACCTTTCCCTGCCTGAAGTATGTCCTGCTAGTACGAGTGGGAGTTTTGTAGTTTACACTGTTAGACTTGACTGGCCTAGTAGCTGTGGTGGAGTCTGGGGCGGCTGTGTTTAGTGTTTCGAGGCCCGGCGCACATTCTTTCCCTTTGATGAGTCATGTCCTGGGCATGGGTTTGTCTCTGAGTCAGGCCTGGGGGAACCAGACTGCACATGCACGCAAACACACCACAATATGCTATGTATAAGCTCTACTTTAAAGCTCACTTAAACGAGACGCTAACAAAGGTGTTTTAATAGACTATCGCCTGCATGCAGACACACGCACGCACACACAGACTGCATTTCTGACACGAACTTTGAGCACTGCCCTGCTGATGGTATAAAAGGAGTGGATGGATGCAGATTCTCAGGCACACACAAGCACACTAACACATACACACACCAACACCAGGTTTGTACATGCCATTTGAAGGGAGGAGAGGAATGTGTGGCGTGACACTTGAGAAAGTGAACATGAAGTTCACATCTCACCCTCTTAAGGAGCCCATCGATATGCTGCCTACGGAACACAGTGGCTATAGTCTGTGTTTAGAATGGATGTGGTTTACTACATTTCATATTTTGCAGTAACGCATACATACACGGATTCAATGCCGTGGATGGAGTGAACGTAAGTGACTGCTTGCAAATCAATATTCTCCTTGAGAGAGAACAACAATAGAGACTTAGACTTAACGAAGAATGCTGGTTCTTTTGGGGCCCGCGTTCGAGACCATTCCAAACATCCGCCTCTGCAAACGTAAACTGACACTAGAAGCTTTTGGTTAAGGACACAGGGTGGAGTTACCGTCAGCCGGGTGCTGGTGTGTTGACGGTGCGCGTGGCTCAGGGCTCGGCCTCTGCGGTTGTCTGGAGCCCTTCGTCGTGTCACACTGGATTGATGACTCCGTGTGGCGTTGTTATAGAGCCCCGCTCAGCAACGCACCGTGACTTTGATAGCGGGTCATCTCCGTTTTACTGCTTTTTATTTAGTCTATCACTCAGGCTGCACGTCTCACTACATTAAGCCCTGCTAGGCTTTGTGTATTATATATAGTGTGTGTGTGTGTGTGTGTGTGTGTGTGTGTGTGTGTGTGTGTGTGTGTGTGTGTGTGTGTGTGTGTGTGTGTGCACCATTTGTTTGTGGATTGAATTTGCTTTCTTGTTTCCTCTTTTAAAATGTTTTTATTCTTTCTTTCCCCTTTTCCCCGTATTCCCACCTTTGTCCTATGCCCTCCCTCTCTTTTTGTCCTCTCTCTCTCTCTCCCTCTCCCTCTCTTTTTCGTTCCCTCTCTCCAGTGCGGACTGTGTCAGTGATGTCCTCCTGACGTCAAAAGTCAGAGACATGCTCCTCGTGACCCCGCCCTGACCTTTTGTTGTTGTGGAAACAAGACGACTGGCAGCAGCTATTGGCTATAAGGATCAGAAAGATGACGTCCGTATCACCCACCCACAGCGACAGCAGCGGCTCCTCCAAACATGACAGTAATCAGGTGTGTAGGCACGTCCACCGTACGTGCATTTTTTTAAAGACATATGACGATGTCTCTAAACATAGCCTCGCTGTATGGACTAAAAGCAAATAGGCTCTTTGTGGTCTGACACGTGTGGCATGGCCTGCCAACGCTACTGCTTCTCTCCCCTGTGCCCGATCACCACCTCACTGTGGATGACTCTCCAGTATGTGGCACGCTAGCCCCCGCACGCTGGCCACAGTGGATTACATAAGCATTAGATCAGTTCAGATTAGGTTCGGTACGTTCGGATGACCAGCAGTTCAAAAGGTCCCCTCTAAACTGGCCCATATATGGAGCTCCTACCGTTCCAGTGTGGTTGATGCAGTCTGCCCGTATGCCCTTCTGGGTAACTCAGCAGCCACATGTTCACTGGGAAAGACAGAGAAGAGACACAGAGAGACATAGAACAGATAAGGAAAACAGAGAAGAGAAGAGAAAGTCGATCGAAATAACGTCAAATACAACATTCAGAGCAGGGGTTTGAAAGATCAAACTGAGTGACTCAGAAGCAACACAGGAACCCACTTTACAAATCAGGAAACACACAATGTTTTCACATGGGATCTATGCAAACCCCAAGCAAAGCAAACGCTGTCCACAGCCACAAAAGCTAATACCACCATAGAACACATATTAAGGTCAACACAATGAGTCTATATCTGCTTGTGGAGTGCTCTCATGTTACAGACACACATATTAACTTTGCAATAGATTAAAACAATCGTAGCTTGGTACAGTAGTTTCAGTTTCACAAACTACATTTCATTACGTATGACTTTAGCGTAGTGGGTTACTATGTACATTTAGTAATTTTGCAGCAAAAAATAGATACACTGATTCAATCGGCACAATTGAAAATCAGAATAACAAAATGCGGCGTCTTTTCCAGTTGGCTGTGTTGCCCATAGACCAACCGCTTGACCGTGTCTGTGTATGGCTCTGTGTCTGCAGGACAGCTGGGAGATCGTGGAGGGTCTGCGCGGCGTGCCGGTCACCATGCAGGAGCCTGACAAACAGGAGGGCATCCTGTTCAAGAGGAGGAAGTGGCCCATGAAGGGGTGGCACAAGGTGGGCACTGGACGGACGGTTTGACCCCCCCCCCCCCCTCTTCACCTTCCACCACGATCCTCTTGTATTTCCTCTTCTTCCCAATAATTAGGTTAACCTGTCACACCTTGCCGTCCTGAGGTTAGAGAGTGCTCGCCACATGTCAAATGTTAACACTGGAAATTGTACCTTTATTTAATCTTCTTACCACCTGTTCATGTATTAATTGAATAATGACAGAGACAAAGCAGTGATGTGCCTCAACTTTGATGGTGCTCAGTTTGTTCTCAGGAAATCATCTGGCTATTAGTTTTTTTCCTACTCCATGGAGATAGGGCAGAGCAGGAGAGGTGAAAGATGAGAGGTGAAAGAGGAGCTAGCTCGCTAACATGGCTTCAGCTAACACGGTGGTTATCTAAACTGCTTTTGAAACGCTTGTTCATTTGAAGCTGCTGCTGCCTCTGAAATTTGAATGAAGTGATAAGAAAGGAAGTAGCCAATTGGCAATTGGTGTGCTTTGTGTATTTGTATGGGCTGCTGAGATATGAGTGAAAAGGAACTGCTGTTGAGCAAATATGTTTTGTCCTCTCTACCCAGAGGTACTTTGTGTTGGAGAAAGGCATCCTGAAGTATTCAAAACGTGGAACGGATGTGAGTATCTCCTTAATGTCGCTCCCTGCCTGTAAGAAATGCATTGCACACACACACACACACACACACACACACACACACACACACACACACACACACACACACACACACGCACACACACACACACACACACACACACACACACACACACACACACACACTAACTAACCTCTGTGTTCTCTTGTCAGCTTAAAAAGGGAAAGCCTCGTGGCTGTATTGACGTGGGCCTGTCTGTTATGTCAATCAAGAAGAAAGCCATGTGCATTGACCTAGACACAGAGGACAACATCTACCACCTCAAGGTACAACCTACACACACACACACACACACACACACACACACCCTGTCTATCTCTTACACCAAGCGTCTCCACTGCCCATTTTTATCTCTCGCTCTCACTGGCAGCGTCTCTCTCCCTCACGCGCTTCCCCGTCCTCCTCCAGGTGAAGCCCCAAGAGCTCTTTGACGAGTGGGTCTCCAAGCTGCGGCATCACCGGGTCTTCAGGCAGAACGAGATCGCCATGTACCCTTATGAGAGGAACCTGCTCTACCCACACTCCTCCACCTCGCCCAACCTCAACGACTCCATATCCAAGGTAACCACAGAGTGGGACATGGGACATGATGTCATCTATTATTCAGTGATCACACACAATGCTTGTTGTCCGACCACCTGTCGACCTGCTCTCTCTTCCTCTTTTTTTTTATTCAATTTTTTTAATATATTTTACCTTCTTTCTGTCTTGTTTCTCTATTTGCGCTCTCTCTCTCTCTCTCTCTCTCTCTCTCTCTCTCTCTCTCTCTCTCTCTCTCTCTCTCTCTCTCTCTCTCTCTCTCTCTCTCTCTCTCCCTCCCTCTCAGAGGTCCACTCTGACTAAACAAGCGTCGGTCCACCAGGCCAAGGTCAGTGCCTGGCTCCACTCCTCTGAGGACATGAACAAGTGCAGCAGAGGTGGGTTCTCCTCATGGCTCGTCCCGCCAGCGTCTCAGAGGCAGCCAACCCTTCTCTGTTGCCCTCCTCACCGTCTCTCTCGTCCTCTCCTCAGACTTGGAGGACTGCGAGTCCTACCTGCTGGAGCTCAACTTGCTGCTGAAGAGCATGGAGGTTCTCCACCGTACCTACTCGGCGCCGGCCATCAGTGCAATGCAGGTAGAGTACAGTGCCACCCCTCTGGGGCTTCGTCTCCACATCTCCACTGGATGTCGCTCCACCCTGACCTGTCCCTCCCTCTGTGCCTGTGGGATCACAGGCCTCCACTTATGACATCCCCAAGAAGGAGAAAAGGCCCAGGAAATGGCGGCCTTCCAAGAACTACAGCAAGGACCCCAAAGCCACACTGCAGGTAATCTTCTATCTGGCCGTGATGTATACGTTCTTTAGCGGCAAGTTGTTTCGTTAAATTTTTGTATTTCGTTAAAAAAACGTATCCATCAAAAAAATCAGCAAGGCAATTCAGCTGTTTTCCAGCCACAGGCGATTTCTATTGGATCTAATTCCCCACGGTCTGTGTTGCTGTTCTTGTCCCATTTCTTTCCCTCTGTTCCTCTTCCCCAGGTCCCCAGCTCTATGTCCTCCACCGCCAACTTGGCGCGCCTCCACGCCTCCAACCCCAATCTGTCCACGCTGGAGGCCCATGCCCCGGAGGTCTGCCTGGAGTCCCCAGATTCGCCTACGGACGCCTCCCGCCTACAGCAGGACTTTTGCAGGCTGGCCAACAACAGTAAGTCTGGCACTCGGTGGGGTGTTGTTCGCAGGTCTGCATTCAGAGGCTGGGAGTAGTACTGAGGGACTGGCTACATGAAGAGGTCTGATGATCATTTTACAGTTTGAGTTCAGCATTACAGAATAGTGTAGTAGAACACATTCCTCCAGTATTGTCTAACTCCGCAATAAGACGTTTTGTTCTGAAATCTGTCTCCTCTCCTCCGCTCTCCAGTCCACTGTACCCTGAAGTCTGCCTTCAGCTCCCTATCAGCAGAGAGAGACAGACTGAAGCACACTGTTGACCTGCAAGCCCCTCCTCCAGCCCAAGTCCTCGGCCTGAAGAGCACATATCCATCGGTACCTAAATGTCTGCTCGTGAACGGGCTAATCTGAATGGCGCCCCTATTGTGGAAAACGTGCGTATACCAACAATGTCACCTGACATTCTGCTTTTTTTATTCCATAGGACTGTCCAGATGGCGCCCGCCCCCTGGTCCATCAGGCGTCCAATGAGAGCCGAGCTTCCATTCCAGAGTCCATGTCAGAGTTCTTTGACGCTCAAGAACACCTCCTTTCCTCCAGCTCCTCTGAGGTCAGAGGCCTTTCCACTTCCTGTTCCTCTGTGACCAATCAGGGTGGATGGCTTTTGGTTTTCCTGCCCCTCCGACCAATCAGATCTTACAAGATACTGTACACCTAAAGCATTGGTTCTTGATTTTCCCCTCTCCGAAGGACGTGACACTGCAACTGGTTGATTGTCTGTTGACCTTTGCCCTGTCTACAGGTTTCAGACGATGACTCGTACATCAGCGACATCAGCGACACTGTCTCCATGGATACGTACAGCAACGAGGGAGGCAGCGAGAGGCACAAATCAAGTTAGTCCACCCGTAGATCACCGGTGCAACCTGCGGAGTGAGCAAACACTCCCACTGTTTGGGGATCACCGTTGACCTCCCCTCATGCTCACTCTCTCGTTCTCTCCTCCTCCCCTCTCTCTACCCCCCCTCCACACCCCCTTGCCCCCGTCACATCTCCAGCCAGCAGCACGGTGGGCCACCCCCGCCCGCGGCGGCGCACTGCCCTGCCCTCGCCCAGCCCCTGCAGCAGCAGCGTGAGCCTGTGGAACATCCTGAGGAACAACATAGGGAAGGACCTGTCCAAGGTGGCCATGCCGGTGCAGCTCAACGAGCCCCTCAACACTCTGCAGCGGCTCTGCGAGGAGATGGAGTACAGCGAGCTGCTGGACACGGCCAACCACACGCACGACCCTTTCCAGCGCATGGTGCGTTTGTGCTTGTGTGTGCGTGTGCGTGTGTGTATGTTGTTTGTGTGTTAGTGTCTGTGTGTGCGTTGTTCAGGTTCCCACACTCTTACTGTTGCGAAATCGTACTCGTACATTTCTAAACACGTGAGCGTCTATCCTGTGCTTTGGGCTTGGACTCCTTCCAGAGCGAGTGGCTGATTTGCACTGTTTCCCCCTACAGGTCTATGTGGCCACGTTTGCCGTGTCGGCGTATGCCTCCAGCTACAACCGGGCAGGAAGCAAGCCTTTCAACCCCGTGCTGGGAGAGACGTACGAGTGTGACCGGCCAGACAAGGGCTTCAGGTTCATAGCGGAACAGGTAGAAATCACACACTCATCTCCCAATAGTGAACGTTTTGACATAACCTGACATCCACCATGAATATTGTTTGTTTGTGATTGTATCCCTTTTCCTTGTCTTATGTCTCTGTCTCTCTGCTCTAGGTGAGCCATCACCCGCCCGTTTCAGCATGCCACAGTGATTCTAAGAACTTCTCCTTTTGGCAAGGTGAGCACCCGTAGGAAAGCAAAATACAAAAATGCGATTTCATCAGTGTCTCTTTTTTTCTCCTAGACACAAATGAGACATGTATGATACTTAAATGAGACTTTGAGCTTTGTCTCTTACCTCTCAAAATCCCCTGAGGAGAAATAGTGACATACAGTCTCACATTTGTATTAAACTGAGCAGTAAAGGAGTTCTCAGAATTGTTTCTAATGAGTCTCATTTGTATCTCCAAGTATTTATGACCAGTATTTTTATCTCAATCAAAGCACATCCAAGTCTCAAAACCAAGTTATCTTTTACGTCCCTTATTTTGCTCTTAAGAGGCCTTTAGGAGCAAGAAGTCCGAAGCAAACGAGCACAAATAAGACAAGATTAAGAACTCATGTATTGCTCCTAGACAACAATGAGACATTCCAATGAGAATTTTTCCTCTGGGCATGAGCGCACATGCTGAAGATAAATATTTGTTTTCCTTTCTTGAATGAATCCTTCTTGCATTCCATTAGTCATTTAGCAGACGCTTTGATCCAAATTGGCCTTCGAGTACAGCGTCAATCTTTTTTGTATAAATGCTGTGAAATAAACCCTAGGTTTAGTCGGACAATGCTGAGTGTACCAAAATACTGGGATTACCCCTTAATGCTTTGATTATCTGATGTGAGTCAACAAGAACCCTCCCTTTTCAGGCTTCAGGCTAAATAACAACATTTACGTTGTGTGACTCATTGCTTAATGGGAAACGAGTGAAAAAGGAAAAGGTTTCTTTTTGTTCTCAGCAGGAGAATGATCAACGATTGCCTGTCCTTTTGTCTCCTGTTTCCTTAGATGTGCGGTGGAAGAACAAATTCTGGGGTAAATCCATGGAGATAGTTCCCATGGGAACCACCCATGTAACCTTGCCTGCGTAAGTCCCTTTCAACTTGTAAATGTGTGTGTGTGTGTGTGTGTGTGTGTGTGTGTATTTGTGTATGTGCATGCTGTCTCTGCGGTTGAATACATTCAGGTTAGTACAGGTGTGAACTAATACTGTGTGTGTATGTGTGTGTGTGTGTGTGTGTGTGTGTGTACGCATGTGTATGCTCTCTCTGCGGTTGAATACATTCAGGTTATTACAGGTGTGAACTAATGCTGTGTGTGTGTGTGTGTGTGTGTGTGTGTGTGTGTTACGGTAGGTTTGAGGACCACTACGAGTGGAACAAGGTCACTTCGTGCATACATAATATTCTGAGCGGCCAGCGCTGGATCGAACACTACGGAGAGATGTCTATCAAGAATATCAACAGTGACGTCTGTCAGTGCAAAGTTACATTCGTTAAGGTGAGACGGCGGCGCTGAAATCTGTCCCTGCCGTGCTTTTTCTAATTGTTTTGCTCCACCTCAAAATGTTCTTGGTAGGTAATCTGATCCTCTCCTCCCCGGTGGCAACTACTGCACTGGTACAAGTCATGATGAGTTGTTACTTTGACTCCAAAGTAGGCTTCTACTGAGTGCTATAGTGCACATTACTCGCCTCAACAGCTCCATCTACTGGACAAACAGATCATGAACATCTTGAGTGATTTTGTAAGCCTGGGAAGTAGTGTGTAGCACAAGTCACAGCATTATATGCTCTGTCTTGTAGGCCAAATCCTGGAGCGCTGCGGTAAATGAAATACAAGGCATCGTGACGGACAGCGAGGGGCGTGTTGTGCACACCATTTTTGGGAAATGGCACGAGGGGCTGTACCAAGGAGACCCGCCCTCCGCCACCTGTGTCTGGAGAGCGAGTGAGTGTGGTGACCCTGTACTTGCGCAGCCAGGATGCTAATCTCATCTAGGATATTTGACGGTGTGTGTGTGTGTGTTTGTCTTCCAGACCCCATGCCAGAGAACCACGAGCAGTACTATGGTTTCACCCAGTTTGCGGTGGAGCTGAACGAACTGGATCCCGCCCTGAGGCCCCTGTTGCCCCACACTGACACACGCTTCCGCCTGGACCAGAGGTCAGCACGCGCTTGTCTGTCCATCGCCGTTCAAGGCCCTCTCTCTCTCTCTCTCTCTCGCTCCATCTGTTTGCTCTTATGGTCTTCAAAGCATCTATCTTCTTCTTCCACCTGTGTATGAGCACTGCCACCACCCGTCTGAATCACTACGATGAATAAAACGGAATCCTCAATGAAAAAGCCCTTCCATGTGTCCTGTGACTGTGCAGGTTACTGGAGGAGGGGAACGTTGAGGGGGCCGAGGAGCAGAAACAGAGGGTGGAGCAGCTCCAGAGGGACCGGAGGAAAGTCCAAGAGGAAAACAAAATGACTCACCAGCCACGCTTCTTTAAGTAAGTCTGTCCGTTTTGTGCCTGTTTTGTTTGTGCGTGTTAGCATGGCAAATGGAATTTGAATCAGCATCATGTGCATAACCAACTCATTAGCCTCACGTGGTCCACAAGGGAAATTCTTCGGCAGAGGGCGTAACCTCTGGCTACATTCTACAGTATGCATTGAAAAGTTGTCGAGAGGATGAGGCCTTCTCCCAGAAAGTGTGCATGCTATGTCCTTATTTCTCCATCCTTTTAATGTTTTCATTATTTTTATAAGGATCCCGTTGCGATTTGAACGTGTTTGTGTTTCTCTTTACAGGAAGTCTAAGGACGATACGTGGGTGAGCTCTAACACTTACTGGGAGCAACGGAGAGACCCCGGCTTTAGCAGAGTAGACTTCCCTGTGCTCTGGTGATGTTTACCCCCTAACCGCTGGCCTGGGGTCAGCTTCCACCACCTCAGCTCAACACTGAATCATTCAAGGAGGAGAGTACCTAGTTGACCTTGAGTCCTGGTGACCGTGGGCTGGCCTATGTCAAGGTCACCCTGGCCAAACATGGACTTCCTACTTTCTCTTTCAGGGTTTTGCAACAACATTCAAACTGGAGATGGGGCTTTCTCTTGATTGAGTCAAAAGCATTGTTTGCGTGTGTCATTACATTAAATTCTGTCTTTTCAGGGTACACATTTTCCCACTATCTATGTTTTATGTATATTTGTGATAAATATATTTTTAAATGTAAGCACAGTAGATTTATATATTATATTCATATGCATTCCAGCATTTATTAAAGTGCCTTGATATAGAGTACTGTACTCAAAGAGCTGCTGGGTTGCAATTATGCAAATATTTGTATGTGCAGAATTATAGTGCCTCTCGGGTCGCACTTTCATTGATGTGTTTGTCTCATGTCATCTGATGAAAAGAATGAGGATCGCCAGGGTCACAGGTTTGACTGTGAACCTGGTTCAGAGGTCAAACACTCTGCTCACTCTGACTCTCTGTCCCATGTATCTGACGCCTAGTCTTGACCTGATACACCAGTAAACCATAACAGTTAAAAAAAGGGGATTTTTAAGCCTGCATGTTGCCTTTCCATGACCAGTTATTGTTACTGTCATAAAGAATCTCACTGAGAAATACAGCAATAATACGTACCGTATGCCTAAATATAGACAATAAACTGTTAATCTTTTAAATATCGTTTTGTGTGATAACTTAGTACCTCTGGACCTGGGAGATAAGGTTAAGAATACGGGTAATCTAAACAACATGTACATGTGCATGGGCCTCCAAGACCTGCTTATCATACATTAGGGTTCAAAAAAGTACGTTGTCTTTTGAATGGTATTGTCTTGATAAAGAAAGTAAGGAAAGGGGGCACTCCCACACAGAACACTTACAGCAGAGTAATGAAGTGGACTTAACTCTCTAACGACCTGCAAAACATGAATTCAGGTATTCCATTCATTGTCTAAAACCGCTACTGCGGAAAAGGAATGGCAAGCCCGCTGGTTCTAAAAAACACTCCGAAGCAAAACGTTATGATAGTCGTTCTCACTGGCCGAGTGGATCCCGGGGGCGTGGCAGACTCATGGTCATACGTTCTCTGCATAAAACCGTTTGGTTTGCTTTTTCCTACCCCGACATATCACTGAAGGGCTCGCTGACAACTTGAAAAAACATCTCCCCCTCTTGCTCTACTGTAAGTTACACCGCGGTACACGTTGTTGTCTTTTTTTTATCGTTCAACGCCCAGTCAAATCCCTGTGGTCTGAACTTTTTAACATCGTATTTGAAGTTGTGTATAAACCTACAGTAAATAAAATACTGCTGTAACATAAATATTGGTTACACCGCTTGTGTATACGTTTTGGATACACGCATGGGTAGAAACATCGATGACATTCCAGGGCTGACGACTAGTGCAGACACATAGCACAATTCGATGGTCTCTCAAGATAGTATAAAACTTTTGTCTATTGTTATCGATAGACTAGTTCAAAATTATTTCCATTTCCCTTAATATTTACCATGATTTTCAGCCGTATTTATTGTGACTTATTATTATATGGTGTACCTGTCTACGCCTTGACCAACTATAATGCAGCCAGGCCTATGGAATGTTTAGGATAATAGTTCTTTGCAAAAGTTTGCCTGTGACTACCTGACAAAAATAAATTCATAATCCAAATCATGGGTGAAGGGAGGCTACGTGCGTAGCATTTTAAAGATGCTGACCTCATGACGCAAACAGTTTGGTTTACGCAGTTACTTAACTAGACCTCCACTGAACGGTCACTCGCGTTCCGAGTGCTGAAATTCAAAGCAGTTCATATTTAATATTTAGGTTATTTTCAAAGGGTTCCCAAAGTACCTTGTTGAAGTGAACTGCGGTTATTCTCAATTGTCTCTATATCTTTTTTTCTTTTAAGTTACATTAATGCCTCTCCAATTACACTCGGGTGTTGGGTCCTAAATGCGAAGTTTATTTTCTTTATTAATTCCAGCAGGGAAAACATCATGGTCTCTCTCGCTCTATCTGCCTTCCACTGTAGCTGCTTGAAATATTTATACTTTGAAATCTGAGCTGATGGGTTTCGAAGAACATTGGGCTATAGTTTAACCAAGGGCGATCTGTGCGTGTGTGTTAGTGTGTGTGTATTGGGGGGGGGGGGGGGGGGGGGGGGGGGGGTCGCTTGTGCCCATCTTTGACTTAGCGTGGGGGTCAGAATTACACAGTCACAAGTATCAAAATACGCACACACACACTATTGATACTTGGGGAAACGTTTGGGAAATTTTGCAATATTGCAACACAATGTAACGATATCACTGCTTAGGTACTTTCCTGATGGCATAATAATTTGAGTACACTCATTGAGGTTGCTGTTACATGGTTTGTGTCTATCTGTGTACTTGTTTCCCCCTCTAGATTCTGGGTTAACTGCCACCCTTGCAGAAGGGATGTTTTCCAAGGCCACTGCCAACTTCCTCCGTCAGATCGATACTGAGGGAAGCCTGATCCATGTGTCCCGCCTTAACGACTCACAGAAGCTGGTTCCCATGGCGCTGGTTGTCAAGCGCAACCGATTCTGGTTCTGGCAAAGGCCCAAGTACCAGCCGTCTGACTTCACTCTCAGTCATCTGCTAGTGGGAGATACATTGCTCAGTGCAAGTATGCATGCACTCACACAGACACACACACACACACACACACACACACACACACAATACAAACAAAGGTGTTATAACGGTCACATTTTCACAACTAATTATTTGGCAACTTCATTTGTAAAGCATGGGAAAGAAAAAAAAACTTTGTATAAGTGAGTCAGAGTTTGCATTTTAACCTTTGCTTTTTGTCTGTACACTCATGTAAAACATATGTGAAGTGTCTTAAAAGCTCATGCGGGCTGGGCACCTTAGGTGCATGACACTATAATACAATAAAATCAATAATGAAATAAAATCAATTATCAATCAATCATATCGCGGCCTCCCCATTCTCTTAGCTGTTACAGAGAAAGATTTCCTGACCTATGAAGGGACATTTGGAGACACTCTAAGTGGGAAGCTGGATGCCAAGGCGGGTGACACCAAAGTCATAATGGAGGGCAGTGGCTCGTCCAAACTCCAATCATCTTTCGGCAAACTCAGGAAACAGGAAGTGGATGTAGAGAAGCTGCTGCTTGCTTCAGATGACAGGCACTTGTAGTATATATAAATATATATATATATATATTGTGTGCATGTCCAAATATAGACTGAACTGCTATTCAACTGTGTAAGTTAGACATGCCAATACAAATGTTCTGTCCCAATATAATTCTGACCCGTGCGTTCCTCTCTCTTTTTCTCTTTCTGCTTCTGATTGCCTCCGCCTCTCTTTGCGGCGGCTCCGTCGTCCATCAGGCTGGTAGACATGCAGCACACGCTGGTGCAGCAGCTGGCAAAGGGAGCCGAGGTGCTGACGGTGCTGAAGGAGCGGGTTTTCACCACCAGCCCCTGCTCCATCACCCAGAAACACAAGGAGCAGCGCGCCTGTGGGGGGAAGGCCATCCTGGGGGTACTGGGGATCAACCCTTTGGAGGTCTGTGTGTGTGTGTGTGTGTGTGTGTGTGTGTGTGTGTGTGTGTGTGTGTGTGTGTGTGTGTGTGTGTGTGTGTGTGTGTGTGTGTGTGTGTGTGTGTGTGTGTGTTTGTAAAGTAGCGGTTGGGTGAGTAGTGCGGTTGCAGGCAGTACGGAGGCTACATGTGATATTCTTAAACCATTGTGTGTGTGTGTGTGTGTGTGTGTGTTTGTGTGTGTGTGTGTGTGTGTGTGTGTGTGTGTGTGTCGGTGCCTGTCTTTGTTCTGTAGGTGTGTGTGACAGAGGGCGGCAGGGAGGAGGAGAGTGATGTGTCATTAGAGATTCCCTCTGGTACTGTCATTGCCTACAGCCTCATAGAGCTGAAGATTAAACAGGACGGACACTATGGTTTGTATTGTGGACTGTGTGTGTCTATGAGTTAAGCCCTGGGTTTTAGTGCCTGTACTTCAGATGTATGAGGTCATACTGTGGGTCAGGCGAACACATTGAAATTAAATAAAAATAATTAAAGTCCTTACAGTTACACTCAGGCAAGGTGCAAAATTAAATATTTTGGCCGATCTTTTGTCTTGGCTCCTTTGTCTACAGCCCCAAAGGAAATTCCTAGTAGGTGGGTTCTGTCCTCTGAAACCTGTACTCTTGTTGAATATCGTCGTCATTGCATTCGTTTTAGTTGGTGTTTTGCTATGTTATGCGCTTGCAGAACTGTGTCTCCAGCCGAGTACAATCGGAGGTTTTGAGGCAGACTCTGGGAATTCCACGCTCTCCAACGATTCCTTTGACACCCTCTGTGTGGTGGATGGTCCGAACTGGAGTGGGGAGAAGGTTCCGGAAGGTGTACAGCTCAGTGCGCTGCATAATGGTGCGTTGTTTGTGTGTGCATTGATTCATTCATCTTGGTTTCTGTCGATCTGTCTGGTTATTTAAAGTTCCACTTTTGTTATGAAGGTTTGTCCGATAAGTCAATATAAAAAAAAAAAGATAACGACATTTAGGAGAACTTCTTCTTTGCCCCGTTGTCCCTAGATGATGGTGCCCATGTGAAAGAAGAAGTGCTCTCTTACTGAGAATGGCTTTCATAGAATTTTCTCATGCTTAGTCTGCACATCTACAATGTTATTTTACAGGAACAACCGGCCTTCTTTAACTTACACCATCTCTTGCTAAGTAAACTTCAGCTTTCGTGGAATAGCCAAAATCCCCCTATTTACACTTCTAATGAAATCACAATCATCTCATTGTGATAGAACCTTCCTCATGTGAATGATGATGTTCCCTGTATCTGCAGAATTACAGCTCTTGGAGATGTATTTGTGTCCGTTAGCGGTTCTCCCTCAGGAGACCCGGCTGGCTCTGTTCCAGAGGTTCTGGGAGGTTCTGGCTGACAGAACTTTACTTGAAGTTCTGGAAAACGCGGTAGGTAGCACAGCGTTATCACAACGTACACAGACCTTTGATGCAGACCAACAGACTATGGTACTTCTACCTCTGTTCTTTTGGACAGCTTGAGGAGTGGTGTAGCAGGGAAACATGTGACAACACTCAGCTGACGGAGCTACCGGATGGTCAGAAAACCTCTGTCTCTAGCATACTGGACCTTCTCCAGTCCGACCCATCCAATAGCACTGACACGCCGGTTCATCTCACAGCCTTCCACCTGTTGGTCAGCGCAATAGAGGGTGAGGAAGAAGCTCCATTGGTTGCCCCCACATGGTAGCTAGCTATAGATAGCCATTTTGTATTGCGCGGCAGTTGACACATTATTAGGTTGACTCAGAACTATTGCCTCTTGAGCATGTTTTCCACTAGCCCTTGTGTTTACATATTGCAGTGTTACCAGATGAGACTCATATTCTTCTGAGAGAGTGTTGTCTTGAAACTCTGGAGGCGCTTGACAACCTGGTAAGTCTGACACTATACTCTGCTCGAACATAAGCCTTTCAAATGAACATGCGCTTATTGCAGTATGGTAATTGTACTATTACAATACCAAACTGCAAAACGTCTTCATTCCATATACTCCCATTATTTTCCCTTCCATAGATAATCAGGCTGAGGGAGAACAGCCAGCCTCTGCCCATGAAATCACTGCCTCTCCCACTGCAAGAACACCAATCCTTCCATTGGGCCGAAAAGATCCTCAGCTCAGCCAATGTGTGTCTAAGGAAAGACACGGAGAACGTGTGGGTGGAGACTGGAACAAAGCCAGGAGTGTTGCCATTGGTCCTGTGTGTAGGTGTGCGAGGCCTATCATGTCTGTGTGCAGGACAGTGGTAGTGATGTGTATGTGACCTAGTGAGAGCATAGCTCTTGATTTTGGAAGGTACTTTGATTACCTTGGTATGTGTGTGTCTGTGTGTGTGTGTGTGTGTGTGTTAGAATATATAAATATGTTTTTGTGTTTGCAAATGTCTCTTAAACATCAACACGCAAAATACTTCAGTTCCATAGATATTTGGTAAAAAAAAATTGGAAAAACAGAAGGCCAAAATATTGTTAGAGCAATTAATGTTTATGAGGTTGCGAAGAACAATCCAGAACTTTTTACAATTTTAAAGAAAATTATTTCATAATATATTAACTATTAACTAAAATATGGAATCTATTTAATCACATTGACTATGCTTTTTTGTTTTAAAATAAATGTAATGCATTTTGTTTTATCAATGAATCCAATAATGTACTTGTAATCTAAGACAATTAAATAGTTATTAACATAACAGTTTTTATAACAAATGAAATGTACCTATAAAACCTATAGTGTAAATACTACTAAATACCGCATATGATTAAGGCTACTTATTTGCATGTGAACTAATTTGCAAATCCCAATTCTATCCACCAATTTTGTACACGTTTTTATACCTTTTATACCATTTAAAGTAATTTTTTAATTGCTATAAGTAGCCTTGGATTCTGGGGTGAAAAACACAAATGTAAGATTAAAATAATATATTTCATACTTACAAAAATAATTCCATGCAGTTATGTGTGTATGTGTGCAACAAAAAAATCTTTCTTTATCTTGGAGTACTGCAACAGGCCTACAGGAAGCAGTTAACAAGCTATAGAGTGTTTTGGTGGTTTTAATGACAAATTCCCTGTCTAACATGTAACTACTCCTTTGTTTGTTGGATAGTAAATCACATTAAAAAGACTATTTTAATAAAAAATATATTGGTTTCATTGTCATTACTTTAACCTCCAGTGTGTGTTATTGGGGAGGCCTAATGCCACTGATAGATTCTAAAGCCCACTGGATGTGTAAAAACTAGTTTAACTCCCAAGAAAACCAGTTGTAAATGGCCAAAACCTTCATATACTTCCACATCATGGAAAACACCATTCTTCATTCTTACATCTCCCCTTTAAAGGAGGATTTACCAATGATTGCAAAATCTATTAACCAATTTCAAAATTCTCCTGCATTTCATGAAAACGTGAGTCATGCTAAATGTTATTTTTATGAATTAACAATAGAAAGTCAAATATATACACTACCTCATCTTGACCTGTGTTAGATGATTATGACCGCAGAGATCTGGAACTGTATTAATAATGTTTGCTCACACAAACATGTGTCACTACCCGTCCTTCAGCCTGGCAGACACTTCAACTGGGCCTACTGGACTCCTCCACTCATCTGATGAGTAATTCTTAAAAATATCCCGAGATGTGGACTTTCACTTTCTTTCTAACCCTTCCCACCTCTGGTCAGGGCCTCACTATTCTGCATTCTAGCATGAAATGTGCAACAACTAAACAGTTTAGCAGATGGCCTCTTGCTTATTTCATTCATCTGTGTCCCTGACCTTGCATCGACTGTCCCTTTCTTGTCCTCTTCTGACCTCCTGGTCCAGAACACATGGGTCCTGTGCTGGAACGAGAGGCAGAGCCCTTAACCCCTCCGCCATGAAAGACAAAAGACACAACCAATTTACACTGCTCTTATTACAAGTCGTATGACATCATCACACACGAACATTTAATTGTCAACAAAGACGCAAACAAAAATCTAATGTTCAAATGTGTTTATTGTAACATATTGCTTATCATAGAAATGTAATATATTAGCACAAGGCTGTTAAACATGGATTGTAACAATGAACGTGAAAACAGTGTATGACAGACAGGGGGCTTTCTCCTGCAAACAAGTGTCACGACCGTATTTGGAATAGTAACAAAGGGGCTTTGGTGTATACTGTAACACTTTGGAAATGGTGAAAGAGTGGAAATGGAAAGAGTGAGGCATCACACTCACAGATATAAAAACACATTGAACACCGTGGCTTCGTAGACAACAGATGGGACGTCAGATGGTCACATGAATAGACAAAGAGCTGGTTTAAAAACAGGATGCAATTTGTTCAATATTAGAAAAGAGTCACACAAAGCAAAGGAGCACAAGAGATAAAATGTCACTAAGCTAAAAAAACTAAAACGGAAATGCTCACACCGATGAATGACGGTTTTGTAAATGCTAACACCAACGCAACAGATCTATCAAAATGAAAAGAGAGATTTGATTGAAACCCAGACACAGTGTTTGATCCTTATGTCAAGTAGTACAATATAAAGGTCTTTTCATACTCAAGGACGGATGTGTAAAAGGAGGGTATTTCAGACGACATCCTCATTGCTGGGGTTACACGCCTATGTAAGGTAAATAGGCAACTAACAGTGTAGGATTTACTACGTTGAAAACTCCGGAGAAATCTTTACACGGAAGGTTTTAGAAAACAAACATGACAGATTGACAGGTCTCACATGAGTTGGCATGGCAAAGCTGTTTTGTTGGCAATTCTGATAAAAGTTCACGAATATTCCATAGCGTCTCTTCTTCCTTGAACTATGACAGTAATAAATATACACTTTCTCTAAAGAAAATGAAAACAGACACAAGTGATCGGTCTCAAAGAACAAAACTACACAATCAAATGAATCAATAAATAAAAAAACATGGCCAAAATATTTGGCCTGGAGTTTCGTTTTTTTCCCTCTCCTTGTATTCCATGTTGGTACGAATAGAAAGATTTTCTGTAAAAAGGTACAAATACTAAAATAAATAAGCACTTTTTCCCGTTTAATTTTAAGTAGAAAAAAAGCTACACGGTGCACAGGGCAAGGGAGGAGCTAAGAGAGGAGTTGCTTGCAGATGTAGCTCCGATGACAAACCTTGACCTGTGCCCTTTTCTCTGTCCTATGTGGTCCAGAACACCCAGGCATGTGGCCGATCAGTGTGGCTGGACATGAGGGGCCGTTCATGGCACCAGGGGGCCTCTCTTGGTGAGGTCAATAGACCCAGTTGACCGGGACCCACTGTGGCTCGGAGCAGAGTTTGTCGACGGCGGCCTGCAGCGTTTCAAAGGCCTGGTCTAGGTTGTTATTGACGATGGTGAGGTCAAAGTAGTGGTTGTAAGCTCTCTGAATCCTGGCACTCTCGTCCACCGTCTTCCTAAGGTCCACATCCTGTATAGACAGTGGAAACCATAGCTTACTCACTGGGTTTGTGTGTGCGTATTCATGTAGGTATGCAGTATTTTGTGTGTGTGTGTGTGTGTATGTGTGTGTGTGTGTGTGGTAGCTTGCATAAATGACAGCACTCACTGTGAGTTGTTTGGTGGTGATGCCTGCGTCCACCACGGCTTTGTGCATGGCCTTGAGCGTCTCAAACTCTGGCGCTCCGATGAACACCACGTAAGGCATGAACTCTGCCGTCTTCAGCACCTTCAGCGCCTTCACACACACACACACACACACACACACACACACACACACACACACACACACACACACACACACACACACACACACACACACACACACACACACGGGATTTGTTTCTCTAGGGGAGGTCGGGTAATGTGGTAATTACTTTTGCTAAAAATAAGTCCAGAGTGCACATGTGGGGGTTTTTCCCGACCACCCCAAAGGTTCTACTATTCTACTGTTCTACTGTTTTTCAGCGTACTTGTTGGTCCTCTGATCATTTTTGTCCTGTCTGGATTCAATGTCTGTGTATTTACGCCGTAGTTGCTCCATTTCCACTTGGGCGCTCATGCACGCGATCAAATTGATTTCTTTTGTACACTAGCAATGACAGGCGCTATGCATTGTCTGTGAAGGCCTACCAAAAAAAATAAAAGATGTGATATTGAAAGGTCCAATTGAATTTTTTTTCTTCAAATACTTCTGACCAAACTGCTTTAATTCTAAGGAAATAGTTAGTATATAGCCCGGATCTAACACAATTTTGTACACAATATTGGCAGAAGTATTCGCGACGTGCGAAAAATACAATCTTCTAATGGTAATTTAATATTCAATTATTTTTAGCCTACAATTAGATGTTTTATTTGTACGCAGCGAGTGAGTGACGTGGTTATCCGGGGAGTATATTATAAAATGTAATCCGATCCCCTGTAATTTCATATTGGCAAAAAGGGACGTCCGGATCCATGTGTTTAATTACTGAGGAGCATGGCTAAATTGTTATCACCCCCGTTCTCCACTAACAGCAATCCCATCCAAATAGGGCTTTAGAACAGAACCGTGACTATGTCCAGTCAGAGCGTGCGGCTATGCGATGGTCAGACACGGGTTCTGGTTAGAGTCTGACCTGAGGGTTGACGTCCAGTATGCAGGTCCGGCCCGTCCCCACCACCTCGTGGATGGAGTCGATCTTGGTCCCGTAAAGGTTTCCGTCGTACTCGCCGTGCTCCAGGAAGCGGCCCGCCTTCACGTCGGCCTCCATCTCCGTCCTGGAGCAGAAGTGGTAGGAGTTCCCGTCCAGCTCGTCGTCACGGGGACGCCGGGAGGTGACTGGGGGGGAGGGGGGGGGGGGGGGGGACAAAGGCAGAGGACAGTCAGGATCCTTTCTTCCTTTCTAACTCGATGTGTATAAGGTTCAAGGTGTATTCCGGAGCACTTTGTTCCATCCTAATTTGATGAGCCACACGCTCACATGGTATGGTGGTGCCAAAGCGGGTGGGGGTGAGGACCACCAGCCGGTTCTTGAGGCTGCGCCGGCCCACGCCCTGGGCACCGATCAGGACCAGCGTCTTCCTCTGGAAGGGCGGCATCTTGGCCACCTCCTCGTAGATCTGCAGCTCATGTCTGTCGAACTCTATCCAATTCAGGGAACGCATGGACACACAAAGCAAAGTTAGACAGCCCAAAGAAAGACATGTCATTGAGCTAGGTTTTAAAAATGTAAGCAAAATACTTGATCTGTTAGGGCCAATAGTGTCATTATTGCTCACCGGCATTTTTGGCTGTGAGGTACATCATTTTCTTCTTCTTCTTTCCAGTTAACGTTCCACACAGGATCCCTGGAGAACACAAAAACACAAACGAAAACTACCGTTCACATACACAAGCCACTGATACACGCTGACATGACATTACACCAAACGGCCACCAGGAGGCAGACTCAACCCACTGGTCCACTGTCTCTGACATCTCTTTATCATGGAACCCTCTTCTGGGTTATATGAATAGTGACTAGCCATTGTGAATTGTAACAAGAATCCAATCTATTCGTTACATACGTACAGCCAAGGGAACAAGTCAAGCATGTCATACAGGTTATTAATTTTACTTCATTATCTATGTTTATGTACCTGAGCCGTCAAAGTCACGCGGTACAAAGGCTTTCCTCTTCTCCTCCAGGAACTGACTGGGGATCAGTCCTGTCGCCCCACCCACAACATGGCACGCCTGGCACAAGGAGAAAACCGACCCCTGGTCAGCCCTGACGCTAACCCCCCACACCTCAACACACAATGGAACATAAATGGATGGTCCATGTACATCGATGGTTCATGGATTAGACTACTAGATAACAGTGCACACCTGCCACCAGTTGGGGTCCTCTCTGTTGACGATCTGAAGCACGTCCCCTCTCTTAAAGCTAACCCCGGCCTCTCGACACGGGATCAGGCTGTCATTGGCTGGATCGTAGTCAAAATGGGGTTGCACACATACCTGATCAAATAAAAAAGAATGAAGTCAAATAATGCCACACCCTAATGGCACGGTGTGTGCAAACTCTCAATACAGTTCTACTACACATCTACTAAACAGGAGTCTGAGTCAAATAAAAATAAAAAAAGTAATATAAGAGGCTTGCTTTGAAACAGCATGCCAAGTCCTGAACACAAGCATCAGTGCACAAATATGTGAACGGAAACACGCAGGAAATGAAGGTCAGTCTGACTTTTTTGGTACAAGTACACACGAACGCGCGCACGCACACACGGGCACACACACACACACACACACACACACACACACACACACACACACACACACACACACACACACACACACACACACGCTTTAACATCCATTATATTGGATGTGTAGCTCAGCCCCCCCAAGAGTGGTTTATTACAAACACCAGCGACTGATGCCAAAGGGGACACATGTGTGAGCACCAGATGAACAATTTAAAGCAGGCGCAGTCTATTCAATATTTTAACACACACTAACTAAAACACACTGAGATGAAGACACATATCTATCCACCAATTGTATTGCCCAGTCAAAAAGCTTAAACGATCGTAAAATATTCAGTAAATTTGAAATAGTAAATTTCATCTGTATTTTAAATGAATTTACTTAATACACAATTTTGTAGGGTTTAGTCAGTGACTTTCAGAAAAGGTGAATACGCAGTCACACAGAAGAAGCGTTCAAATGCAAAATGTGCTTCACGTGATACCCTTCACTATTTCAAGACAGTGCCCCAGTACACGTGTCCCAACAAGCCATCAGGCCTATTGTCAGATGGGAGTGAGTAGCACTTACAGTGTGTGAGCTATAAAGACCACATGTGAGTACATTGTGTGTGTGTTTGTCTGTGTGTCCTAGATACCATGTGGAGTGTTATTAATAGGGCTTCCATGGTTCATATTCCAGTTCAGACCGTTTCAGGACGGCTAGGACGCGCCAGGGGATCATCAGCACCACCCACCCTCAGCAGCTGCTAAATTAACCAGCTGGACCAGTCGTGCGCGTATGTGTGTGCACGTGATTGGGTGCCTGTTTGTGTGTGTGTGTGTGTGTGTGTGTGTGTGTGTGTGTGTGTGTGTGTGTGAGAGAGAGTGGTTATGTCAGTATGAATAGTAGTAAATGTCAAGTGATGTTTAAATCAGTTTGTTTGTATGTAAGCTTTGTGTTCTCTCTGGGTGGGCACGCGCATGTTTGTGTGTGTGTGTGTGTGTGTGTGTGTGTGTGTGTGTGTGTGTGTGTATACCTGTGGCGGGGCCGGTGCGTCTCTGTAACTAGGCAGGATCTTCAGAGTGATGCCTCCGCTGCAGTCCTTCAGCATCTCCTGCAGCTCCGTAGGGTTGCTCCCCACGTCCCGCCCGTTCACCTCCTTGATGATGTCACCCACATGGAGCAGGCCCTGCCTGTCAATCATCCCGCCGTGGAGGATCCTGGCGATGACCAGGTCCTCCTTTTCCACACGGAATGTCACGCCCTGACACAAAAGATGGATGAGTGAGCGACATAGAGTGAAAGAGAGACACACAGTGTACATCTGCCTTCCACTCAAACACAGGGAGAACAACAAATGACCACAGAATGACCCCCGTCACTCCAGACCCACTAAACCAAAACCACTATCAAAACACACACACGCACACACACACACACAAACACACACACACACACACACACACACACACACACACACACACACACACACACAGCTTCCTCACCAGCGGTTCGCCGGCCTTCTTGCGGATGCCAATCATGCGCACGGCGTCGGCCTGCATCAGCGCGCTGTTCACCGCTGCATCGTTGGTCATATCTGCAGGGGGCGGAGCCTCGTAGCACTTGGAGGCCACCATGTCATGGGCCTCCAGCAGCGACTGAGGGAGGGAGGGGGAGAGGGGAGCAAAAAGAGGGAGGACTGTGACTGGAGAGCTACGAGGACCTGGAACGATCCAAAGGAACAGGAAGCCTCAACAGAATGAGATTAGCGTGAACATCATTTAGGACTCCACCCCCCTCCCCTCGCGGTTTACACATCGCCGCTGGTCCTTTCTAGAACTCGTCCTGCCTCAAGCCAACCGCTGGTAATCAATGTGGAAAGCTTTGTTTCCGCGATCTACATTTCAATGCACATTTGTACAGACACAAGTTCACAAACACACTGCCACTCAAGTTGCTGAAAGTCACTGTTGGTTTTGTTGTTGTCGTGGTTATGCCATCTAACGCTGATCTGTCTACCTCTATTTTGTCCTATGTTGTCTCCTACTATACATTAAATCTATCCATATAATTGTATATCTGTTAGATGTAGCCGTGGTTTGATGAAATGGGAATAACGTTATGCGTCACTCTCTCTCTCTCTCGTTTCTTTGTCTATCCTATCACACTCACTTTCTCTCTGTGTCCTCAGTAGGTCAACAGGGTCTTATCTGTCAGCTTACATCAAAGGCTTTTGATTGGTTTACATGCTTTGCACGACTCAAACCCCTGAATTTGATTGGCCTGTTCTGCGTAAAGACCTTACGTTCCAGCCTGGGATAGGTCCCTGCGGATCAGAGTTTATGTATTATACACTACTGTGAATTAGTGTTAAAGTGGATGAAAGGGTTGGCATGCCTAGAATCTCCTCTGCTGTGGCCACACGGTGTG
>JAPMUY010004362.1:262500-309186 GCA_026901105.3 Galaxias olidus
GCCATGGGTAAACACGAAACCACTAACCCCTACTAACACACACACACACACACACACACACACCCAAAAACAAACACCCACAACAATTATAATTAAATGGGGACACATGCATGTATGTATGCATGTGAACTCACCAAATTGCCTGTTCAGTAAATCCTGTTCAAAGTTCAGTAAATAACATGCTCCCAAATTCCACATGTGGAAAGTAATTTCACACGCACACGAGTAGGACCTTTGATCCTCGGGTCAGGCGGCGTGTCAATGTGTCTCTGACGCTGATATGTTTGCCTATTACAAACATTACATTACATAGAACTAGTGAACACCAGTCCCAAATACTTGCATGTGTGTTTGTGTGTGTGTGTGTGTGTGTGTGTGTGTGTACCTAACACACTCAAAGTAAGCTTACACAGGTATGCACAAACGACAGGTTACATAAAACCTCTCCAATCCAACAGAACGGGACATGCAGAAGCATGCTCCTCTAATTGACAGGAGCGCAGCCGCATTCAGCTCTCGCCAAACAGTTCCTAGCAAGGAAAACCAAATCAGCGATTCCCTTTCTTTTTTCACCTCTCCTTTTCTCAGTCCTCAAATCGCTTCTCTCACCCGTCTCCCGGTGTTTCTCTCTAGTTTAATTGAAAAGACGAGCCTGGCAGGGACAGCTGTTTGGTCCCACAGCTGGGTCTACCTTTATCACACGGTGCGTGTCCTATCAGGACAGCCTCCGTCCCCTGTCATAAAGTATGTCTGGCGTCTCTCACCTCCCGACGAGTCAGGACCCTGGGTGGCCTCCGCGGCTGCCGTGGGCCCCTCCCCTGCCGGCTGTCCCGAGGCGGCCGCCTCAGGGGGGGGCTCCACCTCCTCCGCCCCCACCCCGTTGGGACAGGCGTCCTCCATGGCCAGCACCATCCTCACAGAGCGCCGCTCCACCACGAGTAGGCTAAACCGCGCACCGCGAGTCAACTACCGCTGACTGACAGCAAGGTCTGCAACTAGGGCTGCTCTGCCACACCGATCCTCTGCAAACCTCGAGAGAGTCTCTATACTCAGGAAGAGAGAGAGAGAGGGAGAGAGAGGGAAAGAATGAGAGGGGGGGGAGAGAGAGAGAGAGAGAGGGAGGAATGCAGGAGACGGAAGAGTCACACACAGCAGGGGAAACAATTGAACAGGATTTAGAATGGAGAGGACTATTACCGAAAAGCAAAAGAGAAAAGCGGGGAGGAGAGGAAGGGGATGTGGAACCAGCCAAAATGGAGTGAGAAGAGGGTCGTAAGCAACAGAGAGAGAGAGAGAGAGAGATGAAGACAGATAGCTGGCTCACACAGATGTGGACTGGATCTCCCTCCAGCCCTCCCTCCACACGGCTTTTTAATACCGCCCCTCCCTCCCAATACTCACAAGGCCCCCCACCCTCTCCTCTGTGCTCACACACACCTAATCCCCCCCAAATCCCCTTCTGTCGTTCAGGGTTTGTTTGAATACCACCCCTCTCTTATAACCCGGTAGACGCACGACCCATGTTGTCCCTCCCTTGGGCCAGACTGACACAGTCATTGTGCTGTCACACACACACACACACACACACACACACACACACACACACACACACACACACACACACAAGTAGACTCATGAAAGAGTTAATGAAGGATACCTGACCCTGTATTCCAGCCCCAAACCCCTGACCCACCTCCAAACTAACCCCTGACCCCACATTGTCACGGACAAGTGAACAGCAGTGCTCCAGTCATCCTGAATCACGCTCAAACAGTACACTGTTTGTCGAGGCGGCCACACAGCAGCAAGACGCGATTGCATTCTCGCCAAGTCCTTCACTAAAAGTCGGGTCACCGCAAATCTGGCCTATGTGAAATCCTCTGAATGTTTTGTTAAAAAGCAGCCTTTCCTCTTGGCTTTTATCGAGTGTTTTACACAGCTGTAGGACGGCTGCCCTGCTTGGACTTTCTGCTGTGGTATCACCCACGTAGTCCCGGCTACATCGGAGCTACACGCTCCTGGGTCAACCCTTAGGATGAGCAGCCACACGCACTGCCCTCCCTTAGACCCCCTCCCAGGAGTCCATCAAGCCCCTCCCATTTGACCACAGCTGCCCTGTAAGAGGATATGATCTGCAGCCTTTAATCCGCCCGCCTCCATGTCCCCTACGCCCTTCCTCTCCTACCACCAGAAAGCCCCTCCCCCAGCGCGCCGGGATTTTAATCTGGACGCAACGAAAAAAAAAAAAAAAGGCACAAGATTATAAAATCTGCTCTGGATCTTTCTCGGTTTCCCTCGCTGGCGTGCGACCTCGTTGTTCATGACGACGAGCCGACCATGAGCTTCTTTCTCTCTCGAAAAGAAACGATTCTCAATTCTGGGGTTCTTAAAAGTAACGCACGCTGAATGGCTTGACAACAAGTTGTGTTGTATTCTCAGCCTCTACTTTCAGAATCCCCCTCATAAGAGTGTGTTCACGTGGATCCTAATCTCTCTAGACAGATTCAGAATCCCAGAGGTAAACGCTTCACAGTGAAAATGTCTACAAATGGATTCGGAGGTTCCATCTAACTTCAACATCAGTACTGCCAAGCAAACACTCGTGCATTTTTATCAAACATGTTAGCAGTTCGGAGGTTTGAATATAAAGCTTTAAATGTTTAATAAATACAGCCAATTGTAGAGGTTGAGGTCGTCATGTTAATGCAGTGTAAGCAAATACTGTAATGTGAGCTTGTCTAGGTTGTGTGCAAAGGGCTAGGCTTGACACGTCAATGTCTAAGAAAGCTTCCAGAGAAATCTCTCAGGTTCAATACCTGTGATCTTGGTTAGGTGAGGGTCAGGATCGGGCTGTGGGGACAAGGTCATTGTCAAACCGTTGGTGACGCTCAAGTGATAAATGTCGGCCACAGGAGGCTGGGCTTCTCTTAGTCTTACTGACAAACGTGAGGAAATACACTGTTTCACGTCCATGCACACTCAAACACACGTACACACAGAACAAAGACAAAAACCACACATGCGTCATGTCGACTCTCAACCTCAGGTTATTCATCTAAGCCGACATAGTCATCACAACACTTTGATTATAGCTGTTATCGGCGGGTGAGAAGTGAGGTGGTGTCCTTACCTGTGCCAGACTGTGAAGCCCAACCCTCGCTGTGTCTCTACTGCCTGCTCATCCGTCCACCCAGGCGACCTACAGCAGAGAGAGAGAGAGAGAGAGAGAGAGAGAGAGAGAAAGAGAGAGAGAGAGAGAGAGAGAATAGGCAATGAACAAAAAAGAGGGAGAGACTTTAAAGAAATACAACATGCATGCACAGCCTCATCCAGTCTGACTGTCTTATTCTCCCCTTTGCTCTCTTTCTCCCTGACTTTCTGTCTCTTTATAATAATAATAATAATAATAATACATTGAATTTATAAGGCGCCTTTCAAGGCACTCAAGGTCGCCGTACAGTAATATAAAAACAGTTCTCATAAAAATAATAAAAATAAATAAATAAATAAAATAAAATAAGATCAAAATAAGTAGTATACAATTAAAAAGGCATGGAGCCTGCAATCTTCACGTGGGACAGTAAGCCAGCCTAAACAAATGGGTTTTGAGGTGGTTTTCAGGAAATTGTCAGATTTTTGATCTTTATATTCATCCCATGGTGGACAGACGAATTCGGGGGACGAATATATTCATCTCTTTTTATTACACACAAACACACTCATGACAACAGCCCCCCGGTCACGTCAGCTCACACACAGACTGTGGCCATTGTTGCTCCAGAGGGACTAAGAGAGACGCTGAGGTCTATGCGCTGTGTCCACAGCAATCGATCCACAGATGCTGACACCAGGGCCACTGGTGACAGTCAATAGAGTATCTTGCTGATACTGTACAGTGCATTTCTGATGTATGTATGTTCTTTTTCTGTCTTTTTTTTTGTCTCTCGTGGTGACATATAGTCCATTGCCAATCTGTATGAGCCTTTTTTCCCCTATGACCCATACTACTGCTCCCTATATTGTGTTGACAGTCAATTGTTGTAAACGCCGGTTCCAAAGTAAAAGTGAATGTGGTCTGACGCTCAAGTGATACATGTCGGGCAGTTGTCAAGTGATACATGTTGGGCAGTTGTCAAGTGATAAATGTCGGGCAGTTGTTCTCTATGAAGACATTAGTACCACCTCTGGATACACAGGAAGGTCAAACTCGACAACTGACCTCTGACCCTAGGACCCACGGCACACCAGCGTGTCATCTAATCTCTTTGATCGGAAGCCAAACGAGGGCACTATGATCCCACCTAATTACAACGCTCGACACAATCCGACTAGATAGGATGAGAACGATCACTTAGATTCATCCAGGTCGCAAACACTAGTTTCACCAGCAAAGCACTTTACCCCCCAGCCCCCTCCCCCCACCCTTCCTTCAGGCCTTTCTCCAGAGGAGCTTTTCTCCTGGTCATTCGCTGCTGGTCCGTACGGCTAATTGGTCCATTAAAGCGGGGGGGGGGGGGGGTTGCTTAAGTCTGCCATTTCCTTACGCAATGCAGATTACAATCAGAGGCTGCACACTCATTGGATGTGAAAGGTATTCCCTGGAAGAATGTTAATGGTGAGAGAGCCACTTGCACAAGTCCTCATCAAATCATCCGGCCCATGGAGCAGCGCAGGGCAGGAAGCTAACCTCCCAGGCCTCTGTGGCTCAGGGGACAAAAAGAGAGGAGGAGGTCAATTGGAATAAGATTCAGCAGGAAGCCTAGCTTCAACCTCCGTCATTAGTCCCCAGTGAGGAGAGCGGACTTAACAGGCTCCTGGGCCCAGGGCCTTGAGAGAGACAGCCGTCCCTGAATGCCTCTCTCATAGAGACTGTCTGTACCAGGAGGAAGTGGTCCCCAGCACTTCACAGGTTGCCGTGAACCAACTAAAGCCCTCCCTTTTCCCCTATGTTGCCAAGCAGCCAGATGACGGACAGCTCGTGAAAGAGGGATTATGGGGAGGGATCATCAGAGTCTCTGTTTTCCGAGCGAAACGCAGCCAAATATTGTATTTTTTTAAGCAGGTCAGTCTGTACGTGTTTGTGGATGCCTCTGTGCCACACCAAGACTAAGGATCAGATACATAAAACTGTGAGGCAATTCATGTTGATCACAGCCCCAACACTTCAGACTCGGATATAGAACCAGTACGTATGGCTTCCACAAACCTCGTAGGTTCATAGGTTTAGTTTCCAGTTTGTACGAAAATACAAAGAGGCCATGGTGGCCTTATTTCCCCGCACATCACTAGAGGCAGTGGAAGACTGAGAGTGGCCGTCACACTTGGTTTCTCTCACTGACTTTGAGACTCACAAAAGAGGCCAGTAGCCCGGATTGCCTGGGAGCCTCAGAACCCTCCCGTTGAGCCTTGACTACTCATGCTCCTATTGTAGCAAGGCGCTATTAGGGAACTTATCTCACACAGCACAGTAAAAGTAAGCTACGCTTGATTAATGTATTTGTTTGTGTGTATGTGGGTGTTTAAAAAAAAACATAGTGGTGGTATGCATCTGGGGTCTCATTTATCCAATACTAGAAAATACTTTCTCCAGGAAGTCTCCCCCTTTCCCCCAGCACCCCCCGAGCTGGAGACATTACATATGTAGGTCAGTCAGTATGTGGTATGTACGCTGCAGCCTAAGAGGATTATACTAACCCACGTAAGATGGCAATCTTATGACGCGTGAATAACATAGAATGCAATCATAGTGCAACGTTGACTATCACCCATGACCTATTACTGTATGTGTGTGTGTGTGTCACTATCCGATAAACTTCTACCATTAACATTGATAAAAATATACAGAATTGTCTACACGTGGAAATATGTATATACTGTACTATAGAGTCACTCATCCTCTTGCGTTCTTTTTCCAAGCAGAAGTCCTAATTACATCCTAGCCACCGCTCGTCAGTGCCCCCAGCCCTTAACGAGCAGCAATCTAAACGAGCAGCTCGTGACATAACTCATCACATCACATGACCCCTTGCTTTCCCCCGTCTCCCCTCTAAGGCTCCTCTTACTGGCTAACAGAGTTAGAGAAAGAGGGATGGATGAATTGAAAGGAAGAGAGGAAAAGAGGTGGCCTAGAGGGAGATAAAAATTCAATAAAACTAAACAAGCAAGACGTGAATACTGAATGGGAGGACAACACGGAAATTGGGAGGCAGGACAAGGGAAGCCAAACATAATGAGGCTAAAGGCCCATTCATCTGTTGCCCTTGGTTAGTATTAAATGATGGGTTAACATTAAATTATAATAAGGGGTTCAGTAATAATAATACATGTAATATGTTATTGCAGGCCTAAAATTGTGCAACTGGTCCTTGTAAACAAAATTTAAATTGTATTTGGAATTGTACTGTTTCTTTAGCAGCCATGAATGTGAATAATATGGTGGAATCTAGGTTTGAGATTCAAAGAACTACCTAAATGAAGGAGAGTCTCTAGATGTATGACACAAAGGGATCAGTTATTTCTTCTGATAGCACGTAACCTATATAGGAGAATGAAAATATCGGTACAGATCAGTTCTCTTGAAGTCTCAATATATAACACCCATTTTGACTGCTTCCGGGAATGATCTCCCGCGATTGCTTTATGGCACAAGGAAGTGCGTCACTAAATCAGGAGAGATGGCAAAAACTTGGAATTTAGTCACTAATCAAGCTATGCAGTGACCGCGAGCATCCAGCACCTCTTCTTTGCCACCGTTAGGGAAAATAATTACACTAAGCAAACGGTAGGGGTCAGCGAAATCACCTACTATAGGAAGCTGCCTCTATCAGCTTTACATAAGCTTAGCTAAGAAAAATTTATTTAATTTATTGCTAACAATAAATCTAACAATCAAAAGCTAACGATCAGCGAATAATATAATCTTTTTTAAATATTCTGGAGTCTGTGGGTTTGTCTTAAATGGACATAATAACCGATGTGCTCCTCATTCCATTTTTCAACCATCTAAATTAGCTATCACAAATCGAATTATGCCAAATGATAGGTATTGGATATACTCCTTAATGGCGAAGACAGAAAAAGATTTTGCCAATTGCTATTCCATGATTACTATAGCATCATTGCAGGCAGAGCAGTAGGCTAGAGGAGATATTATTTAGTTTTTCTTAAATGTAGGCCTAATGGTTTTTTGCACATTTTAGTAGTATACATTTATATTGTTATAGGTAGCTAATCTTGTATTCTTCAAGTAGCCTAAAATATCTTTATAACTAGGATTTCCTTTTGCAAAATCGATCATCTCCGATCACGAAGACACAGTATGTTGGTTTGCAAGTATGCTGGCTAACGTTATTCTCTTCTATAGCCTACTGGACTCCCCGGCTTCGTTCAATGCAAACTGCAAAGTGTATTGTTTGGAGTGCCCTTCTGGTGAGGTGCACTTGTCCGTGAAGCGACTGGCACCTGTCCAAAGTCTGGCTGAGAAAAAGTCGGCATGACCTCCACCCAAAGCTATAAGTGGCCCGAAAAGACAACCTGCTCCCCTGCTTCGCGGACGTCGACGGCACAGGTGTTCAGGCCGCCACTACTTCGGAGCAGTCCAGGGGACTCATCCATCAAAAACATCCATCGTTTGACAGACAAAATGCATAGTGTGCTTAGCCCCACTGTGGAGGACCGACAGTATAGTTTTGTTTGGGATGGACTGTACACGTGCGTGTATGTATCGGATATGTATTATTTTTTTAGTTCGAATGTTTTATTTTCTATATTTAGTTTTGTTGTTTTATATATATATATGTATATATATATATATATATATATATATATATATATATATATATATATATATATATATATATATATATATATATATATATATATATATATATATAATTATTATTTCGTGCCTTGTTAACAGGGCACTGCTGCAAAAGAGACGTAGTCTCAGTCAGTCGACCACGTATAATAGACAATTGACTATAAGTATACTACTATTTATTGCGGTGGCATCCATTGATGTCTTCTTTTTTTCGTTTAAAATTTTGCCATCCATTGATGTCCAGGTTTCGAAGGATCTCTATATTGCGTAATGGGTTCCCCAATCACGTGCACATGTCTTAAAAGATCCCAAGTAGCCTACTTTAAATATGACCTCAGACTTCTCAGGACATGGTATGCATCATTAACATTAAAAAAAGGGCATAACATCCTATAAAATGACAGATTTCAATGGTCATTTATAATGCTGTTCATCATGTTGCATGTTATACCTTACAAATTAGTCAAATCCATAAAACATAGTAACTATACTATGGTGCTGTGTAAGGAGCAGTCTTTGCCAAGCCACCTGATCCCTATCGATTCATCAGCTCGACCAAAAAGCGTTTTTTTTCCTGAACGGGCATATGTTATTAGTCTCTTCTTACTGTTCCAATGTTTGGACTAGCTGGGTGGCCTGTGATTGGGACGATGCTATTCCTTCATTGCAATTGCCCTATCAGCGCAGCGCGCAAAAATTAAACACATTATGGCTCATTCAAACAAATGATCAATATCACTAGACTGGCGTTGAGCCAAGCGAATGGTTCGTATAGTACACGCGCGTACCAACTGGTAGTACCATTTTAGCTGTCATCTGTTGCTAAAATACATGCCACACGTGCGGCCATTTTTGTTACCCATCCAAGGCATTGTGGTGTACACACTTGGGACGATAAGTGCAACTGTAACGATAGCGCAGCGTCACTAAATGCAGGAAAAGGAAATGCATCCGAGGTAAGAATGGGCGCTCAACTTGTGAGTGAGGTTATCACACTGGAGCTATGCTATGCCTTTCCAAAATATGAGCGCAGTCACACGTAGAACGGATTCGACTACCTTCCTTGTGTGCAAAGTCTTGCATCTTAGTTATTATACAAGGAGTGTTTGTAATTTAATATCAAATAAAAACGAATTTGCGCATTATAAATTTACTTTAATTCACGAGTTTTTGATATAATCTAGATACTTGACTTACCCACTATTTTTGTGCACAAGTTGACGGTAGTCCGCTGACTGTCCCGGTTGGATATTCAAACCCCCTTCAGCGGTCGGTCGCTGTCCCGCAGTTAGTTACTCGAGATGAAGATGCCAATCAAATAAAAACCCGCCCCTAATGACGTATGTCAGTATACGGACGAATAACATTCAAGGTGCTTCCCCCTTATTAAACTGTAAATTACATTATAAAATGCAATAATACATTAAATTACATTTTAGCCTGCATTCTATTGTTTACCCTTTGCGATATGAAACAGAGCATAATTCCAGAAAGTATGTTGGTGTACGTAGAATCCAAATATAGCATTAAGGGCATGTTTTGTGAGCATCTGTTGTTTTATCACACAATGGATCTCGGTGCTTAGTCAATGGAATTAAATTGAGAGGGAATTATACATTTTGAGATTAACTCTGAATTAGTGGATTGTGAATGTGGTTTAACCACTTGTGCCCGCTATAGCCTATATGGGACAAAAAGAGCAGGTTTGAAAGAAAAAAAAAACGTGTATAAGCATTGTAATTTACACGCTTTAGAAAAACAATATTCTGTATTACTTTAGCCAGGTGACAAAGGATAATTTGTGTAACAGAGGTGGCTTCACTCTTCGTTGATGAGCCCTTGCTTGATCGACAAGCAATGCATTAACAAGCTAAACTGTCTCTTGTTCATATACGTTGCTTATTCAAATGCTGCAAGCTCTGAACATACTACACAATGATAAAAACCACAACATTTGACCAACTTTGTGTTTGATTCTGTTTCTACCTATATTGCTGAAGGCAATTTGGTCATGCTTCATACTTGCGCGTTCTGAGCAGTAACATATTTTAGCCACCAGAGTATGCTCACGTCAAGCAAATTGTCATATGCCATATACAATAGAACAAGCAAAAAATGTGTTGTAATAGATTATTATATGTATCTTAGACGAGCACGTTTTCAGTCTTTTCCTTTCAGATGTTTGCCATCAATAGCCAAAATCGTTCGTCCCTTTTCTGTAATAAAAAGGTTCAACCTAATTACACGTTTTAGTAAATTTACCATAAAACAAAGTCTCATCCATTTAAACAATTAATATTTATTATAACAGTTCACCATACAATCAATATAACTTTACCCTGAATTCTAGTTAACAATTATGCACTTTCAATAATTCGGAATAGATCATTAAAATTTTCATGGTATATTTATATATCATCAAAACATGGGGGACGGGGAAACACTAGTCAGTCATTTGAAGTACAGTGAGAGGTGTTGTCCAGAATGCCAGCCATGTTGCTGAGGTCAGTGTATCTTTATGGTGGCAACACGGTGATGAGGTTGGCTATCACCTTGATATCACCACAACGAGGGTTCATCATATCTGAAATAAGAGAATACCAAAAAATACATGTTTATCTTATAACTCAAGTTCAATTAATATAGACATAGACTACTGTTACTTTTAGGTCTTTCACATAGGCTATTTGCATTGAAATCCATCACCTCCAACATGACACAGCACCAGATATTACAAACCACGTATATAAACATTCACACACACACACACACACACACACACACACACACACACACACACACACACACACACACACACACACACACACTTTATTTTATAAACACCTGGACTGTGGCAAGGTATCTGTGCTATCCTTGAGCAGAAGTTCTGTGACCAGTGAATCCAGAGTATCAGGACTGGATCTCTTCCCGTACCTATAAATTGGATAAAGAGCTTCAGTAATACAGCAAAACCCTCATATCTGCAAATGTCATAATATATTTGTATGCTCTATAGTTGTCCACTTCTACCCCACACTTGTAAAATGGTACACAAATCATGTTCATAATCACAAACATAAACAAGAGGTGGAATGGTCACAATTGCAAATTTGGTCTTCTGAAAATATTTGTCATTTGCCCTGAACCTACAATTTACACAAAGGGATAAACATAAAGCATCAATAAGTCAAAAGCAAATACATTCAAAAGAATGCTGAATGCGGTCATTATGAAAAAAAAGATTGAAAAATGAGTTACTAATTTCCCAGGGTAATTACTTTCTTTTCTTTATAAAAAAGTCAATCATGACATTCATTGAAAGACAAATAGAAGATTTGAACTATCAACAGTTTGTTGGAATTAGACAAAATATTTAATGAATAAAGTAGCCACTCTTTTTTATGCTCGATTCTTTTTAGTTTTATACGTGTAACGTTATAGATTCATACATACCAAAAGTTATTTATGAACAAAAACACTTCGACTAAATACAAACATCTATTCCCTTTACACAAATTTAAAAAGAGGACATAAAGTCTGTAAAAAAACAACTAAAGTCTGACCCCTTTAAAGTAACAATTATCTTTCCATTATTTATTAGTTTAATGTAAATCGTTGTTTATTTTCAATTCTGTATTGATATCCTAATGTATGTCTACAATTTAAAAACTCACCAAACTTAATCGGTTGGGTTCAAAATCTCCTACAGTGCTGGTCTCTTCGCTATATTTTTCCATGTCACTGCCGAAAACGTTATCGATAAGTGTGGGCTATTGCATCATCATCATATTTTTGAAATCTGACTGCGGACATACATTTAAGTTTGATCATAATAATGCGTTTAGTAAACACTAATTTGATAAAATTGTATATCTGTTTTATTCGATGCTATTCTGTAGGTATTCCATTTGACATCGACGTTCTCAACGAGGCGTCGATACAGCTCCCTTTACACATACACTAACAGTCACACTTTTACCCAGATTTACCTCTGTCGTGTGATGAGGTTGATGTAGTGTCTCAAGGCAGAGTAATACTTCGCAAGCTCCTCCGCTGGCGCATCTTCGCCGGGGTTCTCGGGTTTAACAGGATAGCCATCGGTTAGGGTTCCGATGCATATAAGCGCCCAGACCAGCAACGCCAATGTGCCCATCCAGGTGCCCAAGTTAGGATTCATCTACACCATATAAAACGGAATAAGAGTACAAACGTTAAATAATGCGGGTGATGTGTTTTATTTTATTAATGTACTCTATGTCTAACAATATTTTAACATCTAATCGTGTCCCAGTGTTGAAATTAACTATTCAAGAGAACAATTAATTAAATCTCACTGATTACCCTCAAGTATCATTGTTAAACTATTATTTTTATTAACACGAATCAAAACAATTTAATACAACTTTATTATTCATTCAAAGATAAGTATTGCCAATTAACTTCACCATTCACTTGATTATTGCTATGATAAAAGTTTAAACATTATCAATGTAGTAAGATCATTAATTTATGTCAATCAACCTCTTGGGAGTAAAAAGTAACTTACAGTTTTTGGAAGGTTTCAGCAGTAGTTATGCAGTGGCCCTTAGCGTCTTGCGATCTTTGGATCAGTAGAAGTGGGGTCTGATTTTTATATCAAGGCGCGCAAACTGCGCAAGGGGTGGCGCGTCAGAGATGTGCTCCAGTCAGTCTCTGGTATGTTTTACACGTCACCAATTTGTCAGTCTGTCTGTTTGTCAGTGTACAAGAGGCTGAATGAATTAGTCTGATCAATAGTTTAATAAGCCTTGAAGTGGTTTGTAAAATTGAAATAAATTATTTCCAGAGAGAATAATTGTATCAAAATGACTTAATTGTTATCGCAGAGGTGGAAAGAGAAAATAAGAGACAGGTAGACAACAAGTCTAAAATAACCATTCTTTTTATCTAATTGCTATTTTGTTGCATGACTAGACTACTTGTGTGAGATTGATATCCATGGGTTATCTACGGGTTAAAGTATGATACAATTGCTACTAATGAGAAGTGGGTATAGCCAGAATAAGCCTTTTGAAAAGAAACAAAACATGAAATTATGTTTGTATGGGACATCTTGCTGATTATAGTGGGTAGCAATGAAGTTTAAATACTTATATTCAAACAGACATTGATTTATCAAAAATGTAACTGAGCACTTGTCTATTTCTCTCCATCCTTTTAAGAGAAAGGGGTGCACTTTACAGCTCAAGTATTATATCAAGCCATAGCAGTCAGACTAAATCACAGGAGCTTGGAATCTGTATGTATCACTGAATGGAAGTTTATAAGCATATCAAGCACTTCATTCAATACCTCCATACACAATCTTTTGTATGTTAGAATCTTTTATATGGGAGTCCTAATTATGCTTTTTATGATGCAGGATGTGAAAGATATGAAGTGAGGTAGAGACAAGCTAAAAAAGGCAAGAGGAAGCATGGTGGGATTCTGATCATAGATCCGATACATCTGAATCCTAATCTTCTTTCCCAAAATTGTTTATCCGTTTTACATTTACTTCATTTTATTTACGGTTGTCCATATCAGTGCAGGCTACGTAGTATATAGGGGTAGTTAGATGCAGTCTGTCAAGCCTGTATGGAGCTGAATTAATTCCTTTGTACATGTGTGTTTGTATGTGTGGATGTGCTTGTGTGTATGTCTTTCTGTGTTAGTAGGTATGACAATTTGTCCATAGTATAACTTATAATTATAGCATGACAACAGTGTTATATTACGTATCTCTGCATATACGCAATCAATAACCCACTGACGCATATCCTGTATACATGGCAAATGGATACACACGTACGGATACTAAAAACATCTCTGGCCAACACAAACAAAAACACGCCGTTGTATTTTGCCCTCAGGGATGCAGGAGTGCTTGGTGTGAAACAGCCATGAGGCTCAGGAAAATAAGTTTGGTTGGCAATAGCCAGGTCAGTGGGCATTTCACCCTTTCCGGCTGATCCCCTCTCCATGTTACACAGAGAGACATAGAGAATGTAAGAACTAGGGGCTAATATGATAGAACATTAATCAATTTAAGATTATTCATGCTAATAAAACCGTAAGAATATGTACTGCACATTCGTTTACATTTAGTAATGCCAGTAATCATGAAACTGTTAAAGAAACGTGAAGAAAACCAAATTGTCAAAAGCAATAGTTGTCATTGCCTTACTATCTTTGCAGTGTAAGAATATGTTTAAATACTTTTTTTCTTGTTCATGCTTCTTGTCTCTGACATTATCTATGACTCACTTTCTTTAAAAACGAAAACCTAGGGAACGAATATTATTGAAACCGGTCTAAGTTTTTGTGTGGGTTTGAGATGATTTTGGGATCGGTATTGTTGCTGTAAAATTGTACCCTTGTAATGTACGTGCGTGTGTCAAATTGTTTCAAAGAAAGCAGAATATTGACTTGGGATTTGTCATTGTACCACTTTGTATGAAGGCAGAATGCTAGTGAGTACAAAAGGTAAAACAGACCTTGTTGCTTCTTCCTGTGCTATTGTACATTTGGTATATGCTACCAGCCATACTGACAGTACAATTACAGCTTGCTCCTTTACTATGGTTTTAATGACAATAGGAGTGACAACCACTACTATTAGGCTGCCCCCAGAAAATGCTTATATCTTCAGTAAAAACATACTAGGTGATGTAGTATTTGTAGTGTTGCTGAGATATTTAAGGCTTATTCTGTACGTAACCATCAGAAAAACACAAAGAAACGGCTATCTCTGCTTTTTAGCAACATCAGTGCAAGGCAATACTATCATAAAACAAACTACTGTTTTACCAGTGTACCATAGTTCTCAATACATTTTCCACGGTCTAACATTTTATAGCCACTCAGTACTCTACATAGTACAATGTTTTTTTATTTCTTGAATTAATAGCTGGCCTATAAAATGCTTTGAAGGCTGATTGTAAATCCAAAATAACACCTTTGTGATAACAGTTCGAGGAACGTTGGATAATCAAGGGAAAATATAACTTAAGTAGTCGTCTCTGGGAAATTGGTGGAAATGAATTTTGCCACTCAATTTGTAGCATTAATTAGGGAGAAGCCAATAACCTTTGTTCTTTTGCAGAGGCGGCCTGTCAAGCTCTGTCTCTATTCCCTTTCAAGTTTCTCTGTGTGTGTGACCAGCATACAACTACATGTGCAATAGTGTTCTGGCCAAGTGTCATCATGGACTTATGCACTTGAAGAATGATGGAACAGTTAATTTCCAGCGACAAACATACAGATAATATCATTGAAGAAAGGCTCCCGCCAAAATGTCACAGGTCTCCATGACAGGTGTGACCTCAGGTCAGGGTTCCTGATCTCTTCTGTGAAATCTAATGAAAGTTGCCACGTCAACTGCTCACCAACTATAATTTCAGGAAAGACAAAGAATAAGTGGACCTTACTCGTCCCTAAGTCAAATGGGGGAGAATAGTGGTGAACTACACTGTGCCCTCGTATACCACAGAAGTTAACCATGCTTCTGTGGGGTTAATTGTACAGTGGCTCTGGTAAGTATTTAGTTAATCTATTTCATACCTGTGCCCAGATATATGTCTCAACAGAATTGGATTACAGAGGTCAGAACATCATGGCTTGGTATTCCATTTAGCATGCATTGAAAATTGGGGGGCCTTAAAGTATATAAAATCCATAGGTGTGTTCTATTTTTAATCATGTCCAATCAATTACACTTACAATAGGTGGGCTTCTAGCGCAAACATGATAACAACGTGCACAAACACACACATACAAAGAGAGAAGATTATTACAGTTCATTGTGATTGTGTAGTCTCTATGTGTGACTTGAGGAAAAGTAAGGTTGTTTTTGTCCCCCTTTCAATCTTTCTAGCTATAGCGTACGTATGTCCAACAGATAGGTATGCAATTCCAGACCTTTCAGTCTAGAGTCTAGAAAGTAAGTGCCAAGCGTTTTATCAGCATATTACTTTAAACAGGCCCAATAAGTAGAGCTTTTTCAGAGAGTAATGCAGGACTTATTAAGAGTCCATCACACTCGTTAAAAAGCACTTACATACCAGGTCTCAAAGTTGTACTGCATTTTGGTGAATTGAAACGCCTTTATTAGAATTATACAAACCATTATTGCTGGGAAATATGGAATGTTCAAATGTATTGAAATACCTTGGTGATAGTAAACACATGTCATTTAAGTTAGTAGTAATGGCATCTTTAAATATTACTGAACTTTGTTGATACACAAGGCAAATGGTTCCGTTAGTTTGCATAAGATTCACAACTGTGAGAAACACACGCACACATTGCGTGTTAATTAGAAGTGCTTTCATTGCACACGCATTATTCTACTTCACTGCACTAAAACACGGAACCCTGTGAAGCACACCTTTGTCTTTGGCGCCCTTGTGATTTCAAAATGACTCGGTTTGTCTTTTCTTGCCATACCTTTCCATTTCTTGTTATTCTCCATGGCTTTTCCCTCCATCTTTTCAGAGAGGTTTAATGGGGTCTTAATAAGTGAAGGGGCTTATTGGCCAGCGCAGGGGGGAATGAGCAGAGCTAGATGTGTTAATCTTTAGGCTCCGTTCAGTACAGGGTAAGGCAAGTGCCACTGCCATGGGTGCTCTTATTTTTTCCATTTCCTAGTCCTATAACAGTTTCTTTCTTTACCGCTTCCTCCAACATATGGTGATTCAATCTACCTCTCTCTCTGCCTTTTCTCTGACACCTTTTTTCACCCACTTTTGTCCACCTACATATCGGTCTGTTCATTTTTCCTGTTTTATCTTTCCCTGTTCGACTTACTTAAGTCCTCCAGTGGCACAACATAGCTTGATTTACTTTTTGAGTGCTAATCAGGGATCATTTGTGTGCTGCATTTCTTTGTACTTTTAAGGATACAATCAAAGATAGGCAGTGTCAGTCCTGGTGTTTTGGCATTCTTCAAAGTTAACTTGGTATTGTACATTTGATTGACTAGACTTTAAAAAATTTGTATGAGTGGAGTTTTTGATGAATCCCTAGGGTCAATATAATCTTTTATTTTCAGGCTTTGTTATAGATTTTTGCCAAGCTGCACAACGCCGTCTTCTCCTTTCCTTCAAACACATTGTGAACAACAAAGGACACCATTCCTCGTCAATATTTTCTCCAACACCTACATCCACAAAGCCTTCATAGATATAAGACATAGATGATCGAATCATAGGGGTCACTGTGAAAGCACGGCACATTTGGTCTCCTAGTGTCGATAGAAAAGAAAGAAACAGCGAAGAAATGTCTGAAGCTCTAACGTTATTGGTTTCTGCTTGGATTACAAAGGTTTTCACAGACCTTTCTGGGTGGTACCACAAATTAGAAATGTGTTCCATTTGTTTTAGAAAGATCTTTTAGACCTATGGTTTAATTTCAAGTAACACTAGGCGGAAAAAAACTGAGATATTGAATTTGTTACAACTTACTCGAAAACTACTCAAATTAAACCATGCATAACCACACCTAAGGTGACCTGACCATTCGCATCCTATTTCTTGTCTGAAGCCTGTATGTCTGACTTGACTAGTCTAACATAATTCATAAAATTTAGGCCTTATAGTTTTTTTTGCCCTGTTTTCTCAGTTTTTGAGCAGTGCTATGGCTGTCTGCAAACACTACCTGCCTCAGGGTAATTGAGTGTTTTCTCTCATAATTACTCCCCTCATCTTGTTGTTCCCTCCTGACTGTCAGTGAAGATCCTGCCAATCAAGATGGGTGTGGTTTCCATGGCAATAAGGGATATGGAATAGTCATCCCCTTCAACAAATGCCCAAAATCAATTACCCTTTACTCTGAAACGAGTTGTGATGGCAAGGCAATTATTTAAAACAAGGTAATTATGCTGGCCTAATTTCCCAGGTACTTTGCACTAGAATAACTGTGACTGCCAGTAAATACTCATGAGAGAGAAGGTGTACACATATGAACCATCTTGTCATCTCGCAAACCCACTCAATGTGGAGTGTCAGCTTTCAGACACGATCCTTTCCACTGGCTTCCCCCTAAAGCCATTGCTGGGGGGACGCAGGTGCATCCATTCTATCTCTCCGCTCAACCCTCAGTCTCTTTTACCATCTGAACACCTGTTCAGCATGCACACACACCTACAGACACGCAGCAATGTCACACAGATGAGTGAGATTCCCAAGGTGACTACTTAAATGACGACACAGAGGCATGAGAAGATGACATGTTCAGTGATGCAGTTATACCAGTCTGGATATTGATCCTGCGTGACTTGGCCTAACATAGGGAACATTTGAGTGAGTGGGTGTGCTTGTGTGTTTATTTCCTTACTAATCTGATTCTTTAGTTAGAGACGTTAAAACTGAGCCCATGGAGACAACATGACCTGTTTCCCTTTCATTAATTTCTTAGAATTTGATCAGTTCTCATTAAGACTGATCTGCCGCGGAGAATGGGATTAATCAAACGAAACCGTACATCTATCGGCATATTCAAATTGAAATTAAATCACACCAAAGTGGAAAGAAAACATGGAGCTTCATAATTCAACCTTTTTTATGAAAGCACGTTGAGTGGGTGACACTTTAGCAACATGTGCCAGCATAAAACTGAGTTGCAACGCAATTTCCTTACTTGGAAAATCGGAATCATAGGAAGAATTTGCATAGATTTTCAGTCCTTTCAACCAAGCTAACATATTTTTGCAATTAAGTGCCCTATTACCTTAGCGTTATTATTTGTATTAAATATGACTGGCAGGCACTCAGAGGCATTTGCATTTGAATGTATTTGAATATGAAAGTGTGTAATCTTACAGTCTAAGTAACTTTTTTGTTTTTACATCTTGATATTTGTACTCTTCACCTGCTGCTTTCAATTACAATTAAATTATATGCCCAAATGACATGATAATTCACATAAAGTCACTGATTAGGCTGGTAAAACACACAGTAATAGTGGTCTAATAGTGGTCATATTAGACTACTTTATTAAAATGCAGAAACTTGCTGAAATACAGCTGCAATTCAATAAGTAAGATACTTTGCATAAAACACCCTACTACAAATAGATTACATTATTTCTCTTTATTTTACTGTTGTTGTGCGTGCCTCTTACATGGTGCAGTGAGGGAGGGTTTGGACAATGCTGGGTGGCTCTTGGATGTCTTCTGTTTACCACTCATTTTCTCTGCTTTCAGCTGGAAGGTTTGGTAAGTCAAATTGAGAGAACATTGGAATATATTGTGGCTCATGTTAAAAGAACATGAGACAAAAACATATATTTAAAAACTATAAGCCTGGTACATATTTGCTTTTCGTATATTATTATAATCTGTCTTGCACATTTCTCTCTACTGTGGTTTGCACAAATGTGCTTCACTATGAAGAAGTTTTGTTCAGTGCTTCACTGCTCTTTGGTGCACCACCCTAGTGCCTGTTACTGCAGGTGCAGTCCTTACCCTTGCCTGGTATTGCTTCTCAAAGTACGCCATGTCCTCCTCCTCTCTAGTCTTCAGATTTGACAAATTCTGGGTCACCGACATTAAAGTATCCTCTACACAGAACACATACATTGATACATTTTTCAGTAACTTTTTTGTTGTTATTTGTGGGTTCAATTTAAATCTGATTACATGGTCTGACCTGTGGAAGTGGTTGGTCCATAGGCCTTCTCAAAGACATGCTGCTGGACAGTTTCATATGCTTGTGGTGGCAGGGAGTACTGAGGGGCACCTATGAAATGCACAATCACGTTAGCTACTGATTAAATGATACACACACACACACATTAGAAGACGTCGCCCGCATCTCGATGGTTGAGTATGACGTCACGGTGTGTCTGCCCCATTGGTTCTGTCATGAGGAGGGTCTCACCTGCTCCACTGTCATCCAGTCTTAGGTACCCATCTGCCAAGGAGCTAAAGCCTGTCAGTGCCCCCATCGCAGCATAAGGGACATCCCTGCCTGTCGGTCGACCACGCGCCTCCCGCTCTTCCTTTGTCTCAACCTAAGGTACAGACACAAAAAAAAATTCTCTCAACTAGTTCGAAGTCGTCTTTTAGAGTGTGGATCTGTGTAGGGTATGTCACTCACCAGTGTCCGATGGGAGGAACATGGCTGGCCACAGCCACAGGTGTACGGACTCTGAAACCCAATACAAGAACTGCCTAAGAAACAAAAGATATGATAAGGTTACCGCATCAGCATATTGCATTATACTAGATATTTAATCCACAACAACAGATTTTAGAACTTTGAGATTGGTTAAACAATGTAAAGCACTTTACAAATAAAATGCATTATTATTATGATCTATGATCATTTTAATGTGAAGCTGAATGGTGATTTCATACAAGACAATGCTCTGTATGGAACTACTTAGGTCTGCAGGTTGCATAAACCAGTTGGCATAGCTGTGCCCCTTCGTGCTAAGAGAAATGCAAGGGAATTGGCCTTGACAGAAAAAGTGGATTTGGGGATTTCACACTTACACTTAGTGCACAGATGTATAGTGAACTCCTTGTGGTCATGGGCAGAGTGTTTGCACCTGCAGCGGACCGGCTGGGAGCCATTCAGGGGCACATATTGATAGGCCACGCAACGACATCCTCGGACCCGACATGGCAAGTTCAACGGTCTCTCACAAGGAACCACCTCAAAGTCTGTCTGATGTTGCTTGTACCTGTGGACATCAAGTTCAAAATGAAGCTTTAAGGTTGTGGAGAAATAATCGCTAGTGGAAACATGCCATATATACTCATTATGCTGACTTCTAATGCAGGTACTTACAAGGAATCATGTGGCAATCTGAACCTACCTGTGCGTGCAGAAGCATAGTGTTTCTGGCCCAGTGAGTTTGCAGTCCATTCCTCCTGGAACTCCATAGCTCACATACAGTCTGTTCTTCATTCTCTGAGGAATAACTTTTTTCTTGTAATCTTCATACTGCTCTGGGGTGAATAGAGTACCTCCATCATCTTCACCAACTATCCTAAAATAGTAAAAAAATAAAACAGCAAGCAAAAAAAATCTCCAATTGAATATCAAATTAATCATCTATCCAGAAATTGTATTTCATGCTCCAAACTAGCAAGCAACTACATTTTGCACACTTCACAGCAAATACCTGAAAAAAAACAAAGTTGATGAAAAATACTGATAACAAAGTCTGTTGACAGCAGTTAGCCTACTTCTGTATGCCTACTTCCACATTATGTCAGTAACAGTCGCAGAGCTAGTCTGGACTAATAAAATTAAAAAATGTAAGGCAAGATACCAAACCTTCTGTATTCCAGAAAGTCATCAATTGCTCTCGTGGACAAACTGTTAATAAGTAACCGTTCCATCGATTACCTGAAACTGGTCGAATCGATTGACAAATAGAGTAAACCCTTCTTGGCTACGGATATGAAAGCGTCAAGGTTGCTATGGAGCCGGTGACCAGACGCAAGTGAAGTACAGCCCCCTTGTGGTATGAACTTGCATTAAATCAAATGTAAAAAAAAAAAAAAAAAAGAAGGAAAAAAATAACACAAAGTAGCCAGCTACAATACAAACCTCACACAACATGCTACATATACATTGTACCTAGTAAAATCCTAAATTGAATGTGCAAAACTATTTCCCATGAATCCTTGTAGAATAGATAATAAATATGTATCATGACGTAGCCCCTTTACTTTTTGACCGCTGACGAGACTTCGCTTTTTATAACGGCGTCAAGTTTCCCCCTGGCGTTCACTTTCAGTAGATAGAAATATTATTTTCAACCACAGTGTATGTAGCAGCACGCTATCTTGACTTAAGCTAACGATACGCATATCATATTAGAAGCAGCAACACACCAACGTCGTCATATGCGTGACTTCTACTCCGACTCTGTTCTGGACGGATCGCCCAGCACAGAAAGACGGTTGTGGGTAACTACATCCCATAATAACAAAACTAGTCAACCCTGATTGCTAACGTCGTTAGCATGTTCAATTAGAACTGGCTGACGTTTGCCTGTGAATGCTAGCTAAACCCGTGACAGTGAGTGAGTGTCAGTGGCAGCTGGAGCGGCAAAACAGCGCGGTGGCATACAACGCGTTATTTTTGACTTGTTTTTCAGTAATTGCTTTTAGTTTAGACAAATTCACATCTAACGACGTAGTGCCTGGCAACGTTGGTTGGTTTGTAACTGCAACTCCATGTTGATAAATCAGTCAAAGTTAGCGAGCCCATTAGCTAAGAGAAATATTAAGCTTAGTTAGAAGGTTACCTATTTCAGTTGATGTTATAATTAAGCCAGGCTGGCAACAGCGGTGGTGGTGATGTTACCAGATTAAAGCGATAACAGCTGGCGTTCAACTTTGCAGGGGATGCAAAAGATACTGGGCTGCGTATGTTCGTTTTATTTTTTTTTAAAGCTAAGTTACACTTGCAGCCATATTATTACTTCAGACAGTTGACTGCACAGGGACATTTGTACATGGACTGACTAGCCTCACTATTAAAACAATCCCAGTGGCATATAGCAGGGCAACAAACAAGAGCAGTTAACCCTTTTTATTGCTTTTTGCCTTACCCTGTTCCACATAGAAATGTATATAGACAAAGAGATTTCAAATTAAATAACAAAATGCAACGAGACCCCTGTAATATGCATCAAGGATTGTATGGAAACATTACATTCAATGTTCTTACACAATACATTAGTTTAGACAGATTTAATAAACTCCTACATACATTTACAATGTAGCTGTCGTAGCAGGAAGGAGCTTGTTTACTTGGCAAGATGGGAAACTAATGCTGCTTCCGGAGTGCAAACAACTGTTACTTTTCATAGCTCTGGAATCTCCATTTTCTTTTCTTTTCGAGTTTTCTGCTTGCTAATAGTACAGTAGAACAAAGGACAGAGGAAGGATGTGTTTGCATAGACAAGAGGAAATCATTGAATGGATTCTGTTACTTTTCTTTCCATAATGTACTTGCTTCATTCATTGTCTCTTATATGACCCCAATCCAAATGTACTACTTCCGTGGCTGCAAGAGGACACAGAAATAAAATAAGAAACCAACTATAGAAGGGTGGTGAATATTAAAGCATAATAATTGTATTTGCACAGTTCTTAAAGAAGGCCACTTTGACCATTGAGCAGCTTTGATGGGAAGCATTGGCCTAGACTATATTTCCCCACTGGTATTAGATCAGATAGCCTTGCTCTACTGGGAGACTCAAAGTGGGCCCTTTACAATCTAAGTAATTAATTAGGTCTCTGCGATAAGAATACTTGTGAAGAAGGTGAACAAACTGTAGAGGAATAACAGGGAGGCAGTCCTGGTAACAAAACTCTGTTCCTGCTGCATGCTCAAATTCCATCGATCCAAGCAGATGTTTTCAGTTTTTATTAGTAAATGTCCCAAAAGGACCACCCTAATCACTGTATGAGGCTAACAATAGCACCCTAGCACCCTTTGAGAATGTTCTATTACATTAAGAAAAAAATGGTTAGTTTAGCCCATTTGAGTTGTAATTGCTTAACTGTATATTCTGAAGGCTAATGTTATTCTTTTAGGTCCTGGCTCTATTGATGATGCAACAATGTCATCAGGCCGTGTGGTTCATCGACACCCAGTGTACATCTTTAGTTTAAAGCCTGATGTCCTGCAACCCCAGGGTCTCATCCTCCAACCATAATCTGAGATTCAGCAGCGCCTCTTATGCCATGGTTTCTGGTTTATCACAACAGTCTACTTTCTGTGCGCACCCTTATTTCTTTCCCAGCTTTTTATTCCCCAGCCCCTGACTCGCCTCATTCCTGGACCTACATTCAAGGGCCACACTTTCCACCACCTAAGCTCCTCTCACTTCACCTTCCTCCTAACTACCAACACCCCCTGTCACCCTGACCAGCCCCATTACCATGCTGGCGTCGCTGTTGCGGCGGAACATGTCCCAGAAACTGAGTATTCTTCTGGTGGTATTTGGACTGGCTTGGGGACTCATGCTTCTGCGCTACACAGTGCAGCAACCTCGCCACCAGAGCAGTGCCGAGCTGCGCCAGCAAATCCTGGAGCTTAGCCGACGCTACGTCAAAGTCCTGACGGAAGAAAACCAGAATGCACCAGGAGGACAACAGGGCCCCTCCATGGCTGGATATGGTGAGACTAGCTGAGTTTCAAAGGACGGTTTTATCTCATAAAAGGTTTAGACACACACAAACCCACTTGCTTTCTCAATGATAAGAGTCTGTTCCATTGTTGTACATTGTATACAATTTATGAAACTAGAAAGGGTGTCATGGCGAGGAACACGGGGGCTGTTTCTATCTTGAACATGTTGATTTATTGTCATTTTTGCCCTCTCCCACGTGCACAGCTGATCTGAAAAGGACCATCGCTGTGCTGCTGGATGACATCCTGACTCGTCTAGTCAAGTTGGAGGGGAAGATAGATCAGGTGGCAAACACTACCTCCACCAACACCTCCCATGCTGCAGGTGGTGCTATCGTATCTTCTTCAGCTGTCTTACAGAAGGACTCAAAGCAGGAGACCCCTGGCAATAACCTAGGAACTCCTCATCTGCCTCAGCACACACCTAATAGACCACATCAAGTGGCATAATGTTTGGTGCTATAGAGGCTTGCGCTTGCTTTAAAACCATTGGTTATGGGACTGACATAAGCAATAGGGAGGGCTCCTAAAGAGAAGATGAATTTTAAGTGTAAGGAAGTATACAGAGGATTATCTCTGCCGCTCTCTATCTCTGTATACATGACAGTTTGTTTTTTTTACAAGAATGTATCCGCACTTTTTAAAATGTATCCACATGAACTGGAACTGAATTTGTAAAGATGTGTTGCAGAGGTGAAATTGGCAATCTCTACAAATAATGACATCCCACATGATTTACCTCTTGAGACTCGGCCAAGAATTTTACAGTGCACCTGTGATTTTGCGATGCTGCTTCTTTATATCAGAATGCCGAACTGAGTTGTTCACTCTTTAAAGTTATGATGCTGTATTTTAGTTTCCAACCGGCCCAGGTGCTCCGTACAAAGGAAAGTCCCTCTTGGCTGTTATAGAAAGATATTATGAGTAAATTAGCAGACTTGAAACCTGGATAATCCAAAGAATATTTGCACTCTTCTCTTTTCGAAGTAGCCTATCAAATGTTTTCATTTGTTTTCATCATTAACAGATTATCAATTTATTTTCACTACTATGGCTTGTCATTGGCATAGTCTTACAGAGTGTACCAAGTGTCCCAACAGTGCCTCCGCAACGAGTTTAACGATAGGTCCAAATCCCTATCAACAGTCAACGCAATCTTTTACCATTTCCACAGCATATCTAAAGGGATGCAGTAGTGGTAGTTTCTTCAGATTTATTAGTTGGTTTTCTTACAGTTTTAAACCATTTAATGTAAAAAAATTAAAATGAATGGTTTTATTTGAGTAAACATTTAGTTAATGGCATTCATACATTTTACTTGATTCTGGCAAGTGAGTTGTACTTGATATTACAGCAGTAAAAATTACTTAAAGTACTGGTGTAAATTGATACGAGGATTTTATCAAGTAAATTATAAGTTACTTTTTTCAGTGCAGGTGAATTAAACCTCTTGGGAGGCTTGAATTCATTTGCAATCACGTGTACCTTTTTTCTTTAGGTGGCCAACTGGGTTTTCTTACTTTATGACATATGCATAGTTGTTGGAATGTAAGCTACCTAGGATAAACAATGCTTGAAAATAATAATTGCGAAGCAGAATACTGATAACATTAAATTTGAAGTTTGTCATTCTTTGTAGCTATAATTTAAACCATCCATAAATGAAAATAAATTATGTTCACTTTAAAAGTGTTACATATATCTTTACTTTGTGTCCATGTATTTGACCACTTTTTTTATTTGTTGTCGAACGGTATGATACTGTATGAATGCGTTTTTTCCAACTGAGTTGTTCTGCAGCCCTGAGATTGACTAGCGACCTGTCCAGGGTGTACCCCGCTTCTCCAGCCCCCCTTTGACCCTGCAAAGGATAAGCGGTCTAGCTCAGTGGTTCTCAACCCAGTCCTCAAGGACCCCCACCCATTCCAGGTATTTAATCTTCACAGTTTCTAACACACCTGGTGCAATTAGTCTCATACAGGAAGGCCTTGACTAATTGCACCAGATGTGTTGGCACTAGGGAAGGTCCAATTCCTGGCATGGCTGGGGGTCCTTGAGGACTGGGTTGAGAACCACTGGTCTAGCTGATGGATGGATGGATGGCTGTATGGAGTTGTTCTGCATCAAAAAAGGCGTGCCCTAAATGGTGACGTCAGCTTCTGCAGTATCAAGTCTAATCGCTAGCTTGCTACCGTTCGCCCAATTTTGAGTTGACGAATTTGCAAGCGTGTCAACACAAAAGGACCGCCGAGACACGTCTACATAGCTAAAGATCGTCGACGTCTTCTATTTTGTGTCTGCAGTTAACTTAAAAATAATGAGTGACATTGAGGAGGGACACTTTGATGGAAGGGTATGTGATATATCATTGTTTTAGCGTAAACCTATCGAAAGTTTTTAACGACCTCGCCGCAAGCTAGCTGCTATCGTTAGCAAGCTAGCTACCTAAAGCTAACTATTCAATTTAACGCTAGCTAACCGTGGGCCTGGTGGCCAGCAAGCGTTTAGTACTTTCTACAGCTGTTATCTGTTTAGTTTTTTTTTGGGGGGGGGGGGGGGGTTAAAATATTGTCTTAAATAATTAGCTGACTCGCTAACTTTGCTAACGTGAAATGTGTCTGATGTAAAACAATCCTAACGACGTTGCTAGCGCCAACATAGCTACGCTAGCTCACTAACGTTACCTTTCCTTGCGTTGGCCTGATTTGTTATCTAATCTATTTGCTAACGCTAGCTGGGTGTCCGAGTTAAGTAAACAGCAGTATGAGCTTTAATCTTTCTAAGTATATTTTCCATAGTTTGTTATAGATATATCTCATTGCTTAAATGGTTTTAGTCGCCACTGTGGCACTGGAGATATTTTGCACTAGGACAATCCTCAAAACTAACAAGCTAATTAATAGTTGGCTAAAACAAGATGAATGCGCTGTGTCGCTTTGCTGTGTGGTGTACCTACTTAGCTCTGTAGCTATTCGCTCAACTTCACGTTACCTGTATTCTTTCTTCAACACGCTAGGTCTACGGATTGAGATGTTTAGTATTCATACATGCCCATAATCATACGATTTATAGCTGAGCCTTTGACTTAATATCGAAGCAAACATCATACATAATTCGAAATGTATCAAGGTGAAATAATCTAAGTATATCTGAATTAGACACCATTACATCGTCTCACTACAATGTACATAGCTCGAAATGTATCAAGATGAAAGAATCTGAGTGTATCTAAATTAGACACAAATACATTGTTTTACTACAATGTTTCTCCTGTAGGACTCGGCACACTGGGTTTGAGATGCAGAACATCTATATAGTTGTCCTGCTTAGATTAATAATTTTCTAAGCAGTATCTAACTTAAGATCTTATCTTTTTCATTTATATATTTTGATCTTAATTATATTGAATGTTCTTCTTTCATTAAGGTTATTGAACGTGAAGGATTTGAAGAGTTTTATCCAAGAATGTGGAAGAAAATATCCAAGATAAAAGAAGGCTAATGAAAATGAAAACTTTTAACAGAGCAGAACAGGAAACAGAAAAGTGGGAGGGGAAATGAAATGAAAATGAAACAGAAGAATGGTCAGATGTAGAAGCTCGTGCATTGTAATGGCTTTAATGAAACTGGTTTCAATTTGGGGGAAGAGAGAAAAAAGGTCCTGGAACCAGAAAATGAGAAAACTGAAAAAAGAAGAACGAAGAACTATATAATTCCTGAGAAAAGGGAGTAGCATAAAGAATCTGGAAGAATGAATATGTCCCTTAGGCTAAGTAAATGTAAAGTTTACTTTCCAATGTGTCTTTACACTACCATGCTCCCTTTCAGTAGCAGAACAAATTTGCATGAAGTTAGTTTACCCTTGATGGGGCACAAAAGTCGTATGCTTAAATTTCAAAAAGGGCTCCTAAGAATGTATTGTAAATAATTGTATCAATCCCATTATTTGAATTAAGAGCGCTAACCATTTCCTCCACAGTATGGCCTGTTTAATGTTCCTATGCGTCTTAGAATTACATTTGTTTTTGTGTTCAAATCGCTACTCTCTGTGTGTGTGCGCGCCAGAGGGGGATAAGGAGTGGGTGGGAGAGTATAAATTAATCGTAAGGCACTTTGTATAGATGTATCAGATGAGATTCTAATTTTTTGTTGTGATTGTAGGAGTCTCGTTCCCCTTCCAAATCGGACCGTGGGAGTCCTGTCCGGGTGAAGTCTGAGAGCAGGTCTGGTTCCCCGAGTCTGTCTCGGGCATCCAAACGCTCTGAGTCTCGGTCCCGTTCGCGCTCAAAGTCCAGGTAAGTGTGAGTGCCTGAAAGTGATGCTGTTAGATGTGGTGTAGTGGTATGTTATTCTACTTCCTCTGTTTTTAGCTGGCATTGTCCTTATCCAACGCTGAATCAATTTTTTTTGTTCATTTTACTCTTGTTCCTTAGGTCTCATTCAAGGAGGCATTCTAATCGGCGACACAGCCGCTCCCACTCTAACTCCAACCGCAAGAAGTCCCGCTCCCGTTCTTTTAGTCCAGAATATCGCCGGAGAAAGAGCCCTAGCAACTCTCCTTCATCCAGCCATCGCCGCCATGTTGGCAGTAGGGTGAGTGTGTCACCCTTGTAATTTCAGTAGTGTCAATATTTATTATATATTAACTTAAGTTTGGATTGTTAATTTCTGGTATATCTATGGAGGGCCTAGTGGGTTTTTGGGACAAATTATAAATCGTGTAGACTACTGGATTGCAATACATTTGGATTCGTTGATTTTAAATGTTTTTTTTTTCCTCCCTTAACGTACCTTGTGAACAGTGCACTGCTGTAAAAGAGACGTAGTCCCAGTCAGTCAACCTTGTATAAAACATATATAATATTAATTCGTTTGTTTTAGGTAGCGATTTTTTTGTTGTTGTTGGACATTCAATAGTAATCTGAAAGACAATCAAGTCGGTAGAAAATAGCCCCACATAATGGCTTTAGTTTAATGTTATTTTAGGTTATAGATTCTGACGTCTGTTTTTGATTTTCCATTGTGCTGATCCATTGTATCCCATCACCAGTTCCCGTAAAGAAAAGATTACACAATGGGACATATTTAATAACCCCTTTGTATTAAGCCCCACTCCCCATTATGTCAACAGAGCCAGGACTTCAAAAAAGAATCCCACAGTCAAGGAGGTGGTAGCGGTGGTGCAGGTGGTGATGTCCGGGTATGTGGACATTCTTGCCTATCAATCGAGAGTTTCTATGTCAAACTGTGCCAAAGAGCCATTCAAGACCAAAGTGTGCCAAACTACGTCTGGTACGCGTTAGATTGATGAACCAATTGATTTGTGAGGATAAGCTGTACTTTGTATGCATGTGTACTGTATGAAATTACAAACTGCCATGTTAAGCAATTTTTATAATACATTTTGATGACGACTGTTTTAAAACCTTCTTCAAAAGGGGTTATTAAAAATGTCCTGCCATCTAATTGTAGTTAAAATATCTAGTTCTTAAAGAAGGGTGTTAAAGAAGGGCATTTCTGGTTGATTTTAAGCTTTTGCTAGCGATAGACACCTATTCTGGAACGGTATGAAAAACACAGGCATGAAAAAAGGTCAACGGCCAGATCACTTTCATTAAAAAAAAATAAAGTGCCCAGAAACACATAAGCACTTTAAATTTGGTTCAGTCGTAGTTTGAATGCGTAAGCTAGTGCCAATCCAACTAGGTGCTGCTATCAGTCTCCTTGAAAGCCCTGGCTCACTTTTAGTTGTTGCCCCTTCTAGGCCAACCCTGATCCTAACACATGTCTGGGGGTGTTTGGCCTGAGCCTGTATACCACGGAGCGGGACCTGAAGGAGGTGTTTTCCCGCTACGGCCCTCTGGCAGGGGTCAACGTGGTCTATGACCAACGCACCGGCCGGTCACGGGGCTTCGCCTTTGTTTACTTTGATAGGATTGAAGACTCAAAGGAGGTAAGAAGAAAAAAAAAGGAACTTTTGATCCCAACTTTTCACCAAGTGATGTATATTTACAATAAGAATACTTTGTTTTAACAGATTTATTTCTACCTTGTGTACATATCATAAACGTTGAATATTTATTGAGCTTGTATTAACAAATGTGTTTAATCGTCAAATAGGTAATTAATGAAGGAACATATTGCTCTATTTTCACAGGAACATGTTTGCTGATGGATTGTAATGACACCTTTATACCGCTAGATGTCAGCATATGCATCGTCTAATACAAAATTATTCTCAAGTTGGTATTGGAGCTTCTTTGATCTGTGTCTCTAGGCAATGGAGCGTGCCAATGGCATGGAGCTGGACGGGAGGCGCATCAGAGTAGACTTTTCCATCACCAAGCGAGCCCACACGCCCACTCCAGGCATCTACATGGGCCGACCCACACAGTAAGATACTGTCTGGCCTGTGACATAAATTTGCCAGTTATCCCCGTAATTTATCTATTCTTTTGAAATTGAATCTCCTAACCTGCTATGCTCTGCGTAGTTTGATTATTCCCGTTTTTTTATTTTAAGTGTTGGTTGTGTACAATTAGTTGGTGAGCAACTTCTTGACCCGGTTTCCTCTGTGCATCTGCTTAGTAATGGAGGTGGTGGTGGAGGAGGAGGAGGAGGCGGCGGTGGTGGTGGTGGAGGAGGAGGAGGAGGAGGAGGTGGAGGAGGAGGAAGCAGTAGCAGTGGAGGCAGAAGGGGAAGAGACTCGTACTATGATCGTGGATACGATCGTTACGACCGATACGACGAGTACGACTACAGGTACAGGTGAGTCGGCTCAGGGCCTCTGGTAGCTCTTTGTTTGGATAGCAATACCGTTGGTTGTGACAGCATATGAGCCATATTTCACTTGAATGATCAATGGTAATTTTTGGTTTTCTTGTTATAGCAGTCGCAGACGCTCTCCCTCACCATACTACAGTCGATACAGGTCTCGCTCACGTTCCCGTTCCTACAGCCCACGTAAGAATGTTTACATACATAAACACGCAGTCTCATTTATTGAGCATTTATTTTTTTTAATGATGTTTGTGTGCAAGCTAGAATCCACGTTTACTTATTGCAGAAAATGGAACACCCTGCAAAAAAGACGCCTTAACTGATACAATGATCTTGTACTTTTGCAGGACGATACTAGGTTGCATCTATCAAGAGATTCCATTTCTTCATCGTTGACATGGATTTCAGTTGTACAGATATGTTTGAGGCATTCTAAGCTAGTAAAGGTGTTGGTATCCACTGTCAGAACCGTTCTGTGATTTTAATTTGAGATGAGAAGAAGTGTTCAAATAAGTGCTTTAGATGTCATGGTCAGAGACCTTTTGATGCAACTTTCTTGAATGTGGTCTGAGTTCCCAGAAACGGAATGGTCCTGTCTTAGAACTTCCAAAGCATCCTTATTATTTTTATTGCTTCCTTTTTTCAATTAGTCCTAGGTTGAGTGCTCTCATGTTTTTGACAAGGAAGATGATTTGGATTTTTTATTTTAGTGTCTTATTTGTTTGTCTGTTCTTTTAATACATTCAAATAAAATCTAAAACCTTAAGGTTGTTTTGTCTTGTACACATTTAAAACTTAATACAACAATGCTTGCTTTACAATGAGTTGTCTACCAAAATGTATTAAGATCAAAAAGCATGAGGGAAAGGTTTAGAGGAACACCTTTTTGAGGAGATTCCTGCTATGTGGACAAGTAATGTTACACATGCCAGACTATCAATTTAGTCTAGTCACACCTTCAAATTCTGAATCGGTATAAGATCAAGATCCAACCCGATGGATGGCTTACATCATTTATTATCATAGAGCATTATTTAGTTTGACGTCTTTTAGATATGTTGAATTACAAAACTGTTCATTGGTTTAGTAGTATTGAGGTAACTGGTCATTTATAAGAATGTCAATGAAAGACTAGCTTAAAATTCCTTATCAGTTTATGCATTTAGAAACCTGTTAGGGGTTGTCCTGAAATGATGGATGTTATGCCATAAAATACAATGCCCCTAGTATATCCATCTACTGAAATGCTTGTTAGAAGTGAATTGATTATTTTGAAAACATGTTTAGATCAAGCCAAGGCCTTTTACTCAATTATTAATGCATGCAGTAAGGTCACTTGTGCTGAAATGTTGGGTTCTCCATCCACTTTACGTACAGTTTAGTATTAGATGTTTAAGAACAAGCCATGTCTTCATTTTAGGTCTTGGATCAAATAAGGGGTTATCCCTATTTGCAGAGAGCGAGATGAATAACGGGTGAGGGTAGATCTGTCCTTGCTGTGCTGAATTGTCATGTTGCCCAGCGTTGTAGATTTACATGCCATCTTATTCAACATACTCCTGTTATTTAACCAGTGCAAGGTACATGGGTGGAAGCCTCAGGTTTTAATCTAATGTTAAACCAGGCTAGATCTATACCCAAGCTTCCTACCGTTTCACTGGAAGGTGGTTTAAGGATTCCAGTCTCATGAATGCAGATGTAACCTACCTATGACAACAAAGTATCCAGGGACATTCTTTCAACTGGAAAAAAATCAACAAATTCAGGCAGTGTATGTGGAAAGAAGTGAAAAAAAGAAAATAGTTGCTTTTCAAAGTAATCAGACAAAGACAAATGGTAAATGGAAGAGAGGACCATAGCAAGAGTAATTTTGACAAATGTGCATATAGACACACAAAGTATTCCTTTCCAGGTGCCTTGCTCACATAGGTATAGCCTATGTGGGAAACTAAAACTCAGTGGAAAGTCACCTTCCAAAGGATATGTAATCAAACAATGGTGTGCTAATTTGAGATTGTGTCATTACATTTTACAGCCAGGCATTGGATGGTTAGTGTAATGTTAAGTTACTTATTACCAAGTTGTTTTAAGTATCTGAATTCTCCATATTCTTTAAGCTATTACAAATTTAAAGTGGTTATTGAAGATGCTAAATGCTTTTTAATAATAAGCAGGATATTTCAGATTTTAAAAAGATGATTAACAATCTTGCCAAAAAATTTACTTAGCTGTGGAGTTTTGTTTAATTGCATTATTTACTGGTATAAGCATTTCGCTACACAGTGTATTATTAATCTATAATGGTATTCTAATCTGCTTCATAAAATTGGTAAAGGCAATTGGAAGAGGTTTATACAGTTGGCACAATGGAGTAATGGGTTCACTATATTGCAGTCGATTGAATCTGAACAATTTGCTTAACACTGACTTATTTACCAATAATACAACTTCTGGTATTGTTGGAAGATTGCTGGAAAACTGATTTATTTTTTCCCCAGATTATTTAATAGTTTATTTTTATTACAATGAACCTACCGGGCATATGATAATATATTTTAGAAGAATTATTACACTTATTACAGCCTCTCGTGAATGTTAAGCCTACGTACAATATATCCGGATAACATTTTTAGCATAATTCCTATCAGCATGACTCTCGTTACATTATTATACTCCCAAATAGAATATCAAGAAGCAAGAACCAAAGCCCCACTTTTACCACAATTACGTGGTTAACGTGTTTTTCTTTATCAAGCTAGTCCTAAGGATAAAAGGAATTCCTCTATGTTTAGGAGGCCATAAATCCGCCATTTTCTTATGAAATCAGATAGTCTAGTAGGGGGGCCCCAACAAGCGAAAAAAAAACATTTTAGAAAATGTTACAAATCAAAACTGTAATTAAGGTGTATCAAATTTATAACTGGTATTCAACTAAATACCTGGGTTGTTATGTATATTCATAGGCCTACACCAGTATAATGTTTCATACATCCCGGTCAAAGATAAGCATTTGGCAAAACAATGTTCTTGATTTTTGTAAAGGGCATCTCACCTGAGCATGGGGATTCCTTCCAATCATTAAAGGTTGGAAAGAAACATACAATCCCCCCTCCCCCCTCGCTCTCAAAACACGATACAGACGGGGCTATAGGCTACTTACCCACCATGGCTATAGGCTGAAATTTAAATAGGTTTGTTAGTTTAGTCTCAAAATCTAAGTCTCAAATACTTAATACGTTCATCTTGACTTCCATTATACGATTTTCACCGTCTCTGTTGATATAAAAAGTTGTTAGTTTGCCCCCCAACGCCCCATTGGTATTTGCCCATAGCGAAGTACTCTAAAGAATGGGGGCGGGGAGATTTTCTGTGCATTCCTCGGCAATACATTCATCCGTACGTGAATACTTGATGGTAGGCTAGGCTTAACATGGAGCGAAAGCCCTGTGCCGATTAGTTCAACAACATTGCAGATAGGCTACTAGTAACGTTCTAATCGTCCATAAAACGTTGTAAAAACGTTGAACAGCTGATGTTAACTGTATTTTTAAACCATTTTTCTATATTTATAAATCCTATGGTGTCTCCCTTATTCAATCATGAGTTTAAAACACTTTAATCAATTTCATGCCGATTTGAGCAACAATCCAGATAGAATTCTATACAAATACAAACTACTATGTAAAAGTCTTAACTGATTATTTAATTAAAATGGTGTGTTTATAAAGTGCATGTGTCATATTAATTACATTGTAATGGTACATTAAACTTTAAAATGTGAGTGAAAATATTATAAAACATTTATTTATATAGGCCTAAGCCTAATAGATTTAATTAAATTGTCATAATTGTTGCTTTTATAACTAGACTAGTTCCGTCAATCTTAACCTATATACGTACATTTACATATACATCTGCGAAGAGCTTGCTAGTATGCAGACGAAATTATTTCGTTAATAAATATTCTGTTGTTGTTAATTTCGTTTTGTGATATGTATTATTATTATTAACCTAACAGGGAAAAAAACATGCCATGGTTACTTTTTCGCGCGCTGATTCATATAGAATAGCAATGAATAGCCAATGAATGAACACGTTGAGGCCAAGCTGGTAGATGCAGTACGGAGAGCGAATGGAGCACTCTGATTGGCCAAGGTTTAAACCAATGACAGCATGTTCTGTGGGTGGTCAGTAAAGAAGTACGATGCCAACTTTCTGCCATTGTTTTAACTGAGAACAGCCCCAACCCATTGTGATGAAGAAATATCTTAACGTGGTTCTCGCAGTAGCTTGAATCCTGAAAAAAGTACACTGAAATAGGACTGTTTAAACTAGGAAATACGTTACAACCACAGTTAGTTAATAACTCCTGTATAATGTATTGGTAGCCTATAATTGTTGTTGCAGACTATATCTTCTACATCAAACAGCAGGCCTCCAGTGATTAACAACGTTCCTTTTGGCATATTCTAGTTTATAAACTTAGATAGACCTGGCATTCACCTGAGAGATTACAATTAACTGGTTTTAGACTAGCCATGCACCAGCCTAGTAAACCTACTCTAGAAAACGTTTTAGATCTGCCATGCACATTATTTGGCTTAATCTTATAATTTAATCAAATTCAAACAAACATAAACATAGAACAAAACAAATGGAAAGCAGATTAGTTTTAAAACTACATTATATGTGTAGATCATCACTGAACGTCAAACTCAGCCATTATTTTTATAACCCTATTTCCAATAGCTGCTTTTATTGTAAACCATAGTAATTTGGGCAACATGTATTATCATATTCTCGGTTAATTAGTTTGATGTTATTTGGCCCACTTCTCAGTTAGGTTAACATAAGGAAACATCGTTTCAAAGCATCGCCATGTGCATTTTGTCAAACAAAAAAGTAAATTTCAACGAACGTACATGCCCCCAACAACCACTTAAAACATCTAAACAATTCAAAACCACTGCACTGGACTTTGGATGACTGGGGGATAAAACCACTTCACCGCTTGTTGGGGGAAGATGGATGCCGTCATGTGGCTGGTAGGCCTTGTAGGCAACGTGTCACCACCATGTTGATCGTAGGCCGACGGAGGGACACGCGGACCATATTTTATACACACCCTCTAATGGAAGTATCTATATGCAACATTCAATGTACCAATGTTTAATATTACTTATGAATTGCCCCAACCCCTCAAGACACTGTTCTTCAAGCGGCGCATCGCGTGCGTACAAGCCCGCAGTTATGGGCGTGCATGGACACACTACCGTTTTACAATTTTTTCATCGACCAATGAGAATCGAAGCTTTGCATAGAAAGGCACACGACTGTGATTCTAGTAAAAGATACACTGGGATCTCACGGAAGCCCTTAACGCACATATCCTGGCCAGGTTTTTCCATAACACCGATCCACACCTCTTCTTTTTCAGTATATTCCCGTCTCCTCTCCCCACCCCGGATTCCCGTACTATTTTCCCAATCCCAAAACACTTAATTGAACAATTGGGATCCCTCACGTGCGAGGTTGATTTGTAGTTTGAACACGTGGCTCATTCAAAAAAGCCGGAGTAGCCGAGGTTTTTTCATCCCTTTGGTTTTTGCTCAGAGGCGGGCGCTATAGCCTTACCGTGTGTGACATTCTTTCTGTCTTTGCAAGGGGTTTGGGGACGACAAAAAGTAGTTTCTCCTCCTTTTCATCCTGTCGGCCATCATTTGGAGAGAAGGAATTAATAATTAAGATATTTTTTCGCCACTACAGAGAGGGGCAAAGGAGAGCGAACGCAACGAGGTTGCTCGTCAAAAATATCTGTGGCTCGAACAACCGGGAAGCACGCCACAAACACTCCATTTGATAGTGCGATTTAGATTACTCCAAGCACTACACACCAGGCAGAGGAACATTTAGGATTCTGAAGATCGTCGTTTTCAGCACAGAACATGAATAAGCTTTACATTGGCAACGTGAGCGAAGAGGCGAGCTCTGAGGACTTGGAAACTATCTTTGAACAGTGGAAGATTCCGCATAGTGGTCCATTTCTTGTCAAAACTGGTTACGCGTTTGTGGATTGCCCAGACGAAAAGGTTGCAATGAAAGCCATTGATATTCTTTCAGGTCAGAATTTATAAAGTGCTATTTCAACAATGCAATAACTGTGCTGCTATTGTGGAGATTACCGTTTACTTGCAGGCTGGAGAAGTGCATTTAGTGTTAGAGTGGGGGTGTATCCAAGTATTTTATTCTCTCCTACAACCTTTACTTGGCCTCTGACACCGGGGACGTAGGCCTGCAATTATGTGCGGGGTTTAAATCAAATTGTGCACAAACTAGTAGACTGGCATTGGCGTTAGGAATTTGTTCTGTAAATGCCCATATCCGCTACATTTGTTGAAAGAAGATAATTCTTGGCTATTGTCAAGCAGTTATTAATTGGACGCATTAGCTGTGAAGATTGTGTGTCGCAAATATACTTAGATTTTTTTATTACATTTGAGTAACCGCTGTAATTCTAAATGCAATCGTCTCTAAGTTGCGCTTCAAAGTGTTTGCACATTCAAGTGGCCTAACTTGTTACGTTGTAGCCTTGTGCAGAACGCCCATGCCGACACATAAGGTGGTTTGAATGTGTTTTTAAAATGTGGGACATATTTTAGCAACACAAGTTTTATTTAGTGTAGGGAGAAAGGTTGTAAATAAGTATCTTAAGACATATAGAAACACTGTGTATTCACGTAACATTAACATTATTGTTTTTTTTCCCAACCCCATCTCCCCCTCGCCATAACTTATGGCAATTGGCATGTTAGCTTTTACAATCAGGTTTAGCATTGGCTACAGTAAAAAAAATAAATAAACAGGAACGTAAAGCATATCCAATTTCTGTAGCCTACTAGTTAAGCTTTTAGTTTGACTTTAGTGGAACTTGTTGTAAACAGACTATAGCAAGTATATTAAACGTAAAGAGGCCTATAAAGATGCTTGGCCCTTGCGTGTAATTAATATTTGGTCTATTTTTCCTTATAGGTAAAGTTGAACTCCATGGGAAACTCCTTGAAGTGGAGCACTCAGTCCCTAAACGTCAAAGGTAAATTATTGTTCTGTTATGCCAACTATAGTCTTGGTTCAATGACGTCCTCTGGCAAATGTAACATTTTTGTACTGGAACAAATTTTATGGTTTGACTCAAATTGGCTTACGTTCGAATTAGGGAATAAGTTAACGTGACGTGATTTTTAGTGATTGATTTGTAAGATTTTTGGATTCCTTGGCTAGGCGTAAATGGCTTCACTACGTCTTTGTGCACTGGATATTTCCAAGATAACGTGGAAGCGAGTAGGTCATTGTAGTACAAATAATTGTTTGTGATGGGTGAACCGTCAGGTATGCTAAAGCAGGTAGATATTTCGTGCAGGCTTTATATAGGCTTGCAGGCCTCTGAAGTCATCCATTTGAGAATGATCTACCCGTCATTCTCCCTGCCTGCCCCGTGCTTCCGCCCTCTTCTACTCATTCATTGCAGTGTTGCACGAGATGGAACCCAAAACGATGGTAGTGGGAGGTTTGAGCCCTTGCATTAGGTGGAGACTCCTTATCGTAAGTGTGAATAGTCGTGCTTAATTATTTAAAGAATGTGATTGATAGTAATTTAGTACATGCAGAATTGGAATAGGCCCTTGCATTGTTTGGTGAGATTTTATTTCAGCCACATTGTGTGGTTTCTTGGGTAGAGAGGTAATTAATTAATTCAGTTCTCAAAGTAAACTCATGTGACTATAAGAAACTGTGGACAACCCCTTTTTAATTTTTCTTAAAAAAGAAATCACCAAGGTTTGCCCTTGGATTCCTGGTCTACAGGCAGTCAACTGGATAATTTCTTTTTTTTTTAATCTGAAGTTATTGAATAGTCTAATTAAATTTAGTTTTTAGTACTTGGTGTGCTAAGCCCCATCTTTAGGCTTATGTTGCAAAGCATATAATTGTTTAGCTATTTGCTGTTTCCACACTTTAAAGGCCGAAGCTACTTTAGCATCAAGAATACTACATGTTTTGGTTCTTAAGACCCCTAAATAGTAACTATTCTGTATACTGTTAAGCCATCAGGCTTCAATATCAAAGCTGTTATGCCAAGTAATCAACAATTTCAACCAAAATTTGATTAACCGTAAGCACCTGAAAAGTAATATTAAGCTTTCACATTTATTCTTGGTATTGGGAGGTGTATTGATTGAGTTTAAGCCAGATCCCAAATGTTGTCTTAGTTTGTTGTGCGTAGACATCCCTTTGGTTTTTACCCAAGTTGCCTATTAAAAATTGTAAAAGATAAATTGCAACTGGGAAGGTAACACCAGCGAATAGGAACATATTCTCTCCTCATGTTACACACACACACACACACACACACACACACACACACACACACACACACGTATATAAATACAGGGGTGTGTACATGGCGGCCCCTTTTTGCATTCCAGCCTACTGAATATCGGCTGGGGCCTCGGCCAATCACCATAGCTTAACCTTTGAACCCATGAGGAAGGGGAAGTGCAAGCAGAGGCCCCGGAGCCGTTAACGGGTGTAGAGGGTGGGGATGGGCTTAAGTATGGGTACATCAAGGAAAGCGGTGTTGGGGTGCTTTGATGGGGAGGATCAATGATGTTAGGATCTGGATATTTTTTGGTGTTATACTTCAGTTTGTTTGTTTTTTCGTTGGCACTTTCATTTGTGTTCTGAGAGATGAGTTATTTTAAACATAAAATTGAAGTTGCTGTAAGTTATTAGTTTGCTAGCCTTTTTTTGTATTACATTTTGTTTTTATATAATCAATTTAAAGTTTTGCCACCCTGGATAGATTTCTGTAATGAATAAATGTCAGGTGTGTCTTAAATTAAAATGAACTGCTCTTGATGCGTCTTGATCTATAGCAAAGAGTATTGGTTTATTGAAAGAGGCCCCCAAGTGTGCACCGTAAATTAATGTTTGCACACGCACCATATTCTCAGATGTGATTATTCTCCCCTGTGTTTCAGCTTTGTTTGTTATGCATTCTAAAAGCTAGTTTATTTTCATGTTAGTTGGTTAGAACAACATTAATAGAACATGTATTACGGCTTATTTTTGCGTCACTGGTTTGTCGCTTTGCTATTGGAGTTAAATTTGCAGATTTTGAGTGGCAATTGTGCTTGAACTGACTCTCATAGAATGTAATGTCACAGGGTCTCTTTGGGGCCCACACCTGCTAAGACGGAAATGCAGGGTTGCGATAATTCTTTTCCTTTGTCTTTCTCTTCGCCTTTGCAGGGTTGATAAAGATTAGTGTAAAGGCAGCCTAGCCTAGGCTGTGGAGGGGTCTCTAGTCAACCAGTGGGCATAGATTCACCAGCATTGCTGTCAGTAACAGTCTGCTTGTCAGGTATCAGATTCAGATTTGTTTTTCTAAAGGTGCAGAGTGCTTGTGAGTAATTGGATAAACATGCAGATACTTTAGCAGGTGTGTGTGTGTGTGTGTGTATGTGGGTTTGCTTTCTTGTGTAGCAAAATGGTTTGAGTGCATCATGGCAGCAGATAAAATGCTCTGTTGAGAACCTCTGCATTGCGAAGTGGCCATTGACGGAATAGGCATAGTTATATGTATGTGAGGGATATATGTGCATGTGGTCCTGTTGGTATTGATCGGTGGGCATTAGTTGGAATCAGGAATGGTGGTGATGCAGCACAATATGGAATGGTTTCTGAGGTGCGTACACAGACACACACTGTCCACTCACCAGGGAAGAGGCTTCACGTCTCAGCTGGGCTTTTCGCAAAGGGCCTTTTGAATTTTGGTTGAATTTAAAAGTAAATAAGGGGCCTGGCCTCTTAGTTGTCACATGACAAGCCAAACCAATACCTCAAGGCTGCCCCTCCCCCTCCTTGCTTTTAACCCTCACTCTACATGTTTCTATCAGTGGACTTGTCCGTCTCTATAGCAACGGAGCCCCACCCCCACAGGGCAGAGAGGGCCCTTGTTACCCTTCCCTGAAACAGGGCTACCCCCCCCCCCCCCCCCCCCCAAATCAAAGGCTGGGAATGGGGAATGCATCCCCCACCCCTCCAAACCCTGTCTGACTTCCTCCGTGTGTAAAGCTATAGGTTAATCCGCCTGGAAGTGCTTGGTGCATTTGCACATTTCGCACGGCGTTCCCACCGCAATGCAGAGCACACAGTGTGGGGGAAAGGGGGATGGATCAGCTAGGAATGGCACACTGGGGTGGAAAGAGCTGGAATTCCTCTTGGAATGTTTTTTTTTTGTTTTTTTTTATGATTTCAACAGTTTGAAATTGTTACCCATAGGTTTGTCAATTAAATTCTTGTAAAAATAGGCAGTGAAATGGTTTGTTTTTTTGGGGGTTTTTTGCAATGAAGATTCAGCGTACACATTTTTAGTCTATGGCATGACGCACATGCACTCCTGTCTGATGTTGGAGCAGATGTATTAGCCTTTTACCAAGCTTCATAGTAGTTATTGAGATATTAATAGTTACAATCATGTTTCCTACGGAGTGAGTGGACGCTGACTGATAAATACGTTAATTCCCTGTTCAAAGCTCTAGCAAGAATTTGTCTTAGGAGCTGAGTGCCGTTACAAGGTGATCAGAACCTTTTTTGTTACAGGTCAATACATTTTTTTTGTAATTGGCAAACTTTAGTATGGCACACAAACCTAAACTTGCTGTATTTTGAAGGTTTGTTTTGAAGGGCTTGTGTGTAAGGGTCAGTGTTCACCTAGAACCACCTAGTTAGTATGTACATCATGTTCTTTTAGGTTTGCATGTGACTGTGTCAACAGGCAATGGACTTTGGAGTCACCTGGATTCTTTCCCTACGTTTTACGTAACACCCCCGCTATCTATCTCTCAATGTCCAGATGAAAACACAAGTGTCAAAGGTGTGTGAGCTGAATTGTTGACCTGTCTTAATCTGGTGACTGGCGATTCACAGGTCCTCATCTGCATGACCTCTATATGTACTCTCTACAACTCAACATCGTCCACTGTAATTCCACACAAGTATCTCAAATTAGAATCGCCATTCAAAAGATTTAAAATGTACTGCGAACTCGGGTCTGTAATTGCTGTGTGGTTGCATCGAGTGAGGAAGCGCAGCGCCAGTCTAGTTGGTAGTCTCTGCTTGTGTGTGTGTGTGTGTGTGTGTGTGTGTGTGTGTGTGTGTGTGTGTGTGTGTGTGTGTGTGTGTGTGTGTGTGTGTGTGTGTGTGTGTGTGTGTGTGTGTGTGTGTGTGTGTGTGTGTGTGTGTGTGTGTGTGTGTGTGTGTGTGTGTGTGTGTGTGTGTGTGTGTGTGTGTGTGTGTGTGTGTGTGTGTGTGTGTGTGTGTGTGTGTGTGTGTGTGTGTGTGTGTGTGTGTGTGTGTGTGTGTGTGTGTGTGTGTGTGTGTGTGTGTGTGTGTGTGTGTGTGTGTGTGTGTGTGTGTGTGTGTGTGTGTGTGTGTGTGTGTGTGTGTGTGTGTGTGTGTGTGTGTGTGTGTGTGTGTGTGTGTGTGTGTGTGTGTGTGTGTGTGTGTGTGTGTGTGTGTGTGTGTGTGTGTGTGTGTGTGTGTGTGTGTGTGTGTGTGTGTGTGTGTGTGTGTGTGTGTGTGACTAAGTGTGTGTGTGTGTGAGTGTGTGTGTGTGTGTGTGCGCGTGCGCGCGCTCACACACTCCTGTAGCCGTTGTGAACAAGCACTCGGTTCTGAATCCTCATCCGCTGTGACGCGGCCAGTGGAGGTTCCCTTCCTTTGGCATCCCTCCCTCTTCTCCGCTCTCCCTTGCCTGCCCTTAAACGTAGTTGTGCTCTGGTGCTGTTTTAGCTTCTATTGATCTTGAGTAGAGAGCGACCACAGCAGGGTCAGAAACTTTAGTCCCCGCTTTGGGTTTTGAATATTTAGTGGCACGTGCTCAATTGAACACGCACAGGCCGGGGGTGCTCTCTGGGTTTTTCTTCCCTTCACCTCCTCAATCCAGCCTCCCTCCTCCTCCTCTTTCCATCTAGTCGCCCGCTGATGCTGTGCTGTGGGCCCTGCGCTTTGCCCTTCTCCTCATTGCAGTCTCTATTTGGCCTTTTTTTGTGGCCTGTGGCATCTACCCCCTCCATCCAGCCAACAGCTCTTCTCTTGTACCGTCTTCCTTTTTCATTGGCAGGGAGGCTACAGTGTGAATCACGCCCATAGTCTGTCAGTCTCTTCGTTCTTTTTACTTTCCTTTCTCTCCCACTTTTCTTTGTCTTCCTGTCCCTGATGAGGTGGCAGGGATGGAGGGCCAAAGCCAAACCTTTAAAGAATGTCTCCCTTTTATCATGTACCCGACCGGACGCCTGCTGCTCACCTAACCTTGCTTTTGTTTCCCTCCCATCTTCCCAGAAGCTGTAAGCTGCAGATCAGGAACATCCCGCCTCACATGCAGTGGGAGGTAGGTGCTGACCGCTTCCTGGGCAGGGCTGGTGCCTGGGTGGGCAGCGCTCGTTTAGCGTGGGGGTGGGGTGGGGGGGGGGGGGGGGGTGGGGTCCGTCCACCATGCTCTGGAGAAACGGCGGCGTGTTGATTCTCAAATGGTGCAGTGTTGTGAGCCTTTGAATGGAAGTTGAGCTGGGTATTGGCGTAGACGCATGCCTAAACACATGGGTCCCCTGTTAGATAACATGAGTAACCATGTCAGAATCTACGCTTGGTCTGGAGTCACAGACGTGTGTTCAAAAACTCTACAGTTTAGTAGTTTGAGCATGCTTCAACGTTGTACGCAACAAAGGTTTCTGTATTGCGCTTTGATGGGTATTTGAGTTTGACTATTTGTACACCTTTTCTATACAATTTAGGACAGGAACTCTTCACATTAGATAGAGCCTTTAACCTCTAAATGTTTACACTTCACATTGTACTTAAACAGAAAGGGTCCAACAATGGCTGGTTTTGATATCTATTTGGTCATTTTCAGTGTTAGGAGTTTGATACTGGAGGTTGTAACTACTACCAGATTTATCTTTTGTTTATTGCCTCAGATTAGTGTTGCAAAGAATTCAGAGCAATTGTTCAGCTTTGCTGTATGTGCCTAGTACTATGGAACATGCATTAGGAAATGGTCATTTGACATGTTCTATATATCGTACCTTGGGATATTATACTTTTGTTCCATAATTTTTAAGATTTACAAATTCAGTGATAAAGACATGACAAATTGAACATTTTTAAATACTCAAACATGAAATGAAGGTTGTTCAAAATTGAGTTGCATATTCTGGATACATTTTAATCTGGTGTGATTTTGGGGACCTATTCAGAGAACAACATTTCAAAGCTATATAACATCATTCATGAGCTTCTATAAGGATATTGAGTTTTTTCATTGCCAATTGTCTAGTACATCCAATACCCTCAAATGTCTGTTTCCATATAAACACAATTTCAGTGTAGTATTATGCACAATTTCACATTAGGTGAAAACGTCTTCATGGAGTATAAATGTAGTTGTAACGAAGGGAATTGCAAACATATTTTTTAAATCTTGTATTTATTTAAAAACATTGAGGTTTAATATTTAGTATATTGTTCAATCACTTGGTTAATTCCTCATTTTATAAATGCCAGTTTTCAAAACGAGCCCTGTGAGATAAGGCAATCTGCCTCTGTGGCTCCCTCTGATCAATGCTGATGGCCAGGGCCAGTGTTTTGTAATGGTGGGCTTGCTTCGCCTACGCATGTCCCTCAACTGCAGCTCCAAACCCACCTACCCCCTCCTCCATGTTGCTAGTATGTGGTGAGTGGTTGGTTTTCTGGTCTGAAGATGACATGGTAGGGGATTTTGTTATTTTTACGTAGACTGGGAGGTGAGAAAATAAGGGAAAAATCACAGCTCTTGAATGTAAAGGCTTTGCTACGCTATCTGACGGATAAGACGCCGCTTCAGAGCACATGCAGATGGTTCAAGAATGGTGGCAGGGAGCGCAATGAGTGGCGTGTTCGCCTGCTATAGTGGGTGGGTGGGCCTGCTTTCTCTTTTTGCCTCCATGTGCTTTCAGACTCACAGAATGTGTAGCATTAACTCCTGCCCCTCCCCCAACAACCGCTTCCTGCTGGAATGCACCCCACCCTTTCCTAAATGGCCTGGATTTCAATTGGTCAGATTGTTGTGACAAGCAGGCAAACCAGCCTGTGACTTACTAGCCTTTCTTTTTTTATTATTCTAGGAATGTGAATATCCGTGTTGAAGCAGCCAATGGGAGGCGTTTTGGATGATAGGGGTAGGGGCGGGAGGTCATATGGTTGGTGGGTTGGTAGGGTACTAGTGTGGGGAGCGATCCTGGTTGGCTGGAGAGGGGGGGGGGGTTGAGCTGTTGGGGGTGTGGTGTTGGACTAGGAACAGTTGAGTCTTGGGCCTATTGATTTAGATGGGTCGTTTCTCGACAACATCTTATCAATTTAAAATGCCAGATTTGGCCTGTTAACAACTGAATGTATTTTAAGTCGGGAAAATGGATGCTTTCTATGTACACTAGTGAAGATCAGTTGGGGCACCATACTAAAACTGATCTCATGTGTTTTGACCCAAAATGTTTAAATTGACAAGACCTTTTTTTCATGTGGTAACACTTTTTATTTAGCCATGCCGGATCTCCCCTCAGTCAATGCAATAAATAATTTAATAAAAAGCTGAGTTATGGAATTGGTATGCTGTTAGTTTAGTCTTGTCTGGTGGATTTGTCTACCCAGAGACTGGTCTGAAACTCTCAACCAGAGACTCTGTTTTTCTCTTATTCCACCAGGTTCTAGACGGCATGTTGGCGCAGTACGGTGCAGTGGAGAACTGTGAACAAGGTAAAAATCTGCCTATGCCCTTATTGATTAGCTGTTGTTTTTGGCATTTCATGTGCGTGAGAATTTTCTAATTGTTTTTGTGAATTTTTTCAAAGTCAAACATTTGTGCAAGATTTGTCAGAATAAAATAATTCTATTAAAGAATGACTTGCCATTTCTCTTACTTTTTGGTTACCTTCTCTGCTATTGTGCAATTCTCAGCTGTCACTGGTTATTTTGTGTATTTGCATTATTGTCTGCAACTGGGTCAAAATTATGATTCTCTTAAACACTCATCACTGCTTTACATTCAGGTCGTAACTTATTATGTCAAAAGGAACAGTTGGCAAATGAAAGGCTGCTAAGCTTGAACTGTATAATACACACAAGTGACGGCACAATAAGCGTTAGTTACCTTTGTAGTTGCTTGAAATTATGGCGCAGGACTCCTATAATCTTTCCAACATTTTATTGTAAAATGAAACATTTTCAATAACAAAATATTATTGGATCAAGGTGTCATCTTGTGAGGTTCCCACTAATTACCATTGCTTCAGTATTCCAGAACCAAATTGTATCTAGGCATTGGCTTTTGCTCAAAGCACATAACCTAAAATAATAAATAAAATGTGAAGTTTCTTGACTCTTGCTTTCTCTTACCCAGTGAACACGGACACAGACACCGCAGTGGTTAATGTTCGATACGGGGCCAAGGACCAGGCCAGATTGTAAGTTACACGAGACACTCACTGCTTCTGGGGGCCATCTCTCACCCAGCTGCCATTATATGTTGGTTTTGTGTTTTAGCTGTGTGCACCTGATTTTTCACACAAACCACTTGCATTAAATTTAATATCCATCGAAGTACTGCGTTATAGCAGGGGGCTGCCCCCTGGTGTATATGGTAGGCACTGCAGTGGCACATTGTGCTCAGGTGGGCGTGGTAGGCTTCAGGGTGAATTGCATGCTTTAGAGTCAAGGGACCGAACCTCTGAGTGGCCTTTGCTTAGTGTTTTCTAGCTGGAAATTATAGCCTGCATTGAGTATTTTCTTCATGATTAAACATTGGGATGCTCTGCGAGAA
>JAPMUY010004363.1:0-30658 GCA_026901105.3 Galaxias olidus
CCCAGGATGCTCGCGGTCACTGCATATTGCTAGCACGATCTCTGGCTGTGTTCGGAATCGCCTACTATGCATACTTAACATACTCAATTTGACCGAAAATGAGTAGACAGGATGCTAACATTACATAGTATGTGAAATTGAGTATGGAAAAAGTTCCCGGATGACATACTCAAATTTGGGGAAATGTTGAGTACCCGAGAGAGGTTACTAGACGATGCTTCATGCCCCAAAATGCAATTCGGCAATTTTGTTCTAGCTTTAACAGCGCTACAAAAATGCGGGGTTTTGGTCACATGTTCCAGTTGAGTATACTAACGACATAATCGAATCTTTGTAAAAACGAGTATTCTAAATTTCGGTTTAAGTAGTTAGTATGCAGTATGTACTCATTGAGTATGTAGTAGATAGTATTTAAGTAGGCGATTCCGAACACAGCCAATGTCTATACTCCCAGGTATGGGCATCTGTTCCGGATTTAGTGGCGCACTTCCTTGTCCAACAAAGCAATTCGTCACAATTTTGCGGAGATAAAACAGGTGGCAGACAAAATGAGAGTTAAATATTTAGACTTAAGAAGGACTGAGCTGAACCGCTATTTTTTCAGTCTCCCATAGACATTAACACACATTACTGCTAGGGGGCACCTTCTTACAAACGCGAATAAATGTATTGAGATAGGCCAATATGTTCATATAAAAAAGTTGCCTATAGTTACTTTAATGTTGTATTTTTTTGTTTTTTCTATATATATAGGCTGCATACATTTATACATATGTTTCTGCTTTTTGGGCATTTTAGAAAGCCATGGGCATACCGTATTTCACTGTCCAGTCTTAGTGGTGTAAGTATTCATTTATTTCAAAGAGAAAGATCAGGCACACTTCACGGAAGGCAGGTTTTACGCCCTTGTTGCTGTTTACAACAGAGCGGAGTGAGGCCACATCATAAGACATTTTCCATAAAATTACAATCGTTGTCGGCAGGATTCGAACCTGCGCGGGGAGACCCCAATGGCTTTCTAGGCCATCGCCTTAACCACTCGGCCACGACAACTTGTGTTTAATCAATAAATAGCACAAAATATTCTACAGCATACGACGCAATCGTGTCATCACTAGTTTCAATCCAGCAAAATCTAAATTCCAGCGGCAATAGATGGCTCCTCAATGTTAAATTAACCAACGTAGGCCTAATTAAAAAAACAAAATCCAACTACTACACTAGTTTTTAAATAAATATGCTTCTCTACGGCTTATTGCAATAAGCCTCTCAGTGAATTGTACTGTGGACAAGACTTATAAAACAAAAAAAACATAAAAAGATGCGTTTACCATTGAAAATAAAAAACTTCATCACCCAGAATCCCTATCTCGGACTGCACGTGTCTCTCCTGTCACCAAACCGGACTGAACGTCACATTCCTGCATTCCCCGATTCCCTGCCTGTGTGTCGGGGACGTAGCTAGTCTGCTAATCTGTTTCCTTCCCAAATAATATATTTCCCTAAAAATACACCCATGAAACGGAGGCGTTGACCCAAGGAGGAGATCCTGTGTTCTCCAGAAGTCGTAATTAAACATTTAGGTGAGGTTTTATTTTCTTATATGCTCAGAGAGCTTTTCGCCGGGCAGAGTTTTATGTGTAACCAGATCTATGCAACGCGATGAATTTATGTGCAAGTTGTCACTGCGTCTTGTCTGAGGCAAACATATCCTGATGGTTATTGTTGGGGTCGTTTAAACCCAGCTATGCTAAGCTTATTTACATAACCGTTCAAAATGGTTTTATCAGTGCGTAATATATTAATGAGCCTAGATGGCAGTATGAGCAGTTTTCTCCTCAACCTTCTTTGAGCTAGCCGGCTAAGTTTAGCAGCAAAGCTTGCATCACCTTTTGTTGCCTCAGAAGCAGTTAGCGTAGCGCCGCTGGGCGTGGGTTGGAATCGACCATCTAGGCAGGCCTGACCCGCTGGACGGATGGATGATAATTATCTTTTGACAACATAGATAATAAATTGTTTGCTGTGAATCGGAATGAAAGCCGACACAGGTAAACATCGTTGTATAGTGGTGCATTTGTCCATGGGCGTATTTGTCCATGGGCGTGGTTATTAAAACAAAAGTTAACAAGTCATAATAACAGTTTAATTATACTGTGCATGGCGCTCACTAAGCTTGATCCCCTCCAAAGTAAGTCATTTATAGATTAGGCCAACATTGTTTTATATTTTGCCATTCGTAGTGACGTCTTTGTAACGTCCCAGAACTTGCTTCAGTTTAGTAGTCCTGTTGAGCTCTAACTTTTTACAAAGTACTGTTTGCCAATAAAGACCCGGCAAAGGTTCAGTAATGAGTCGGTGTAAAAAACATAATAGATAATAGAAAATAGAACTGCACGTTAACTGCACTGCTTAAATCCAACCCTGTGTCAAGTAGGTCTATACCAGTATGAATGTAGTTAAGGCAATGCAATTCATGCCATTGCTTAAAGAGAAATTTAGAGGAAATTAAATCATACAAAATAAATATCTGGTATGGGATACATGCTGATAAGCCTAGGTAAGACCAAGGTGGGCGTTTGTCTTTGATTTGGTGAAACAGCTCTCAACTCTGTTACTTTTGGTGACATTACAGAAATTGCTTCTGTGGATTAGACACATAGATTGCAGCAGAATGACACTAGTCACATCAAATGCAGGAATGTCGTCATGACCAGACATGTCATTATCTTGCATCCCCCAGGTTGGACTCTGGGAATTTTACATGTTTGCGTATATGTACATGTGTTTGTACATGCGTATATTTGTGTGCATCTGAGAAAGAATCGTTGTAAAAGTAAGTTTGGGTGAGCGATAGCAAATGTGTGTGCAGTAGTGGTGGCGGTGTTACATTGAGCGAGAGAACAAACAAACATCCACTGTTGCTCTTTTTTGGGGGGGGGGGGGCAGATATATTGCAGTAGTCTTGATTTTGTCACAAACACACACGGTTATATTAGAACAGTAAATTGCTGCAGACAGTCAAGTCAGTCAGTCAGTTGGAACTGCAGCTAGCTATGCCTACATATCACACACATCTCTCAGAATATGACCCATTTAAAGACATTTATCTGTGAAATACCTCAATGTTTCTTGCCAATTGTTAGTGGCAGGGCTGGTTTAGCTTGCGTCTACTCGTTGTTGTCATTAGAAATAAGACTAGTTGGCCTCTTTGAATGCTTTTGAGCCCGATAATCATGTCACATGTTTGGTACCTGTAGGCAACTTGTGTGCAAACAGCACAGAACGGAAAGTCAATGTCAAGATAAGGATGAAAAGTTACAATTTAGCTAACTTTTTAATTTGAATTAGAAATCTACAGGATGGAAGCTGACTCATGTCTATCATAGTTGTTTTTTAATGGAATGATCATTGAATCCTCTGGTATTCTTTAGGCCTATATAAGAAAAGTTTTCAAGTATAATCCGTAGCCTTTGAGGTTTTCAATGCCTATTTTATTTAATTGCCCATATTATTTTCTAGTGTAATTTGACACGTGCTGCTCAGCGGCAAATTATCATAGCAGCAGAGTGAAGCACACTGCAGCTGTCATTTGAGTGTTGATTTGGGTCAAATGGAGTCCTAGGTGTGGTGAACTGTGACCCTAAGACGCTCAGATGGTGATAGGCCATGGAGATGGTGGTCATGAGCAGAATGACAGGAGTGGTGTGTGGACCAGCCTCTCTGTGTTCCAGGATAAGACAGCCAGAGCGGTGACTTTCAAAGTGAACAAGTGGAAATAACGTGTCCTCTGCTAACTCACTCCTGCTCTAAGAATGTATTCGGAAGCAAGGAGTATGTAAATATTACCGGTTATAGGAGGCAACTGGCGTATGTCTCTCCTGGCATGCAGAAAGCTCGAATTATCCGTGTGTGTGCGTGCGTGCGTGCGTGCGTGCGTGCGTGCGTGCGTGCGTGCGTGCGTGTGTACCCACATGATAGAGATTGTAGACCATGGGTTAGAATGGTTGAGATTAGCTTTAAACTGGTCTGAGAATCTCAAGCCACTGGGAGTGAACCTATTCCTTCAATCGGCTGCCATTGCCATAGATCCATACCTGGGCCCCTCTCAATGGTATGTCAACCCTTGTTATGGAACAAAACGCTTTGTGAGCCCCTTGTGTCCCTCTTATAGTCCAGTCAGGCTTTTAAAGCTCTTTATGGTAGCTTTAGGTGGTGGTATGTGTAGTGAGTGCTCATATGTCTTATCCTGCACCCATTAGCCCGATCTCTTCATCTTGGCCACTTACACACACACACACAGTACTTGCTCTGGCCATACCACATCATTTAAATCCAAATCACTGTAACTGTTGGCTCATGTGACCCCTCAGAAAATATTTATCAACAGACTTGTTAGTAATTTTTTATTTAACCAGTATAAATACCTATGATTAGCCCTGTTGTGTGAATGAGGTTTTTGGGGCGGACCGGTGCTCAATTGCAGGTCAGTGTCAGCCAACCTTTGTCTACATAGCTCTCTCCTTTGTGAACCTGGAGCTTTGAGGCCTCCGGATTCCATTTTCAAAACCTCTGTTCCACTCTCATTGACATGTAAGGCAGTTAGCCAGCCCACGGGTTCAGTGTGGCTGGATGGCATGGACCTAGCTATGTGACCGGCAACATACCGCACAGCCTAATGGGCTGCATTGTGAAACCCCCGCGTGTCAAAGCAGAGGGCTTCTGTCTGCCACTGTTCGAGAGTAACCTATAGCTGGACCGTACGGCAAAAGGGATGAGTTCCATTTCAGGCTGATGTTTTCTTTTCATATTTCTGTGCTGAGAGGTCTTCACTGCAATCTGAGAGGTGTGGATTTGGGGTCAGTCAGTGTAGTGACTGTCTCTGTAGAGTGTCTGTAGCTCTACACAGTTTGCCCCTTTCACGCAGAGGCGCTGGCAAACCCAGTCTGCACCCCTCATCATCACTGTAACCCGGGGTCTTGTGTAAACGCGGGACTTTCCCAACAGCAAAAAAGTCCCACGTTTGTGGTATAAATAGGGCAGATTAGTGTGGAACCTGCTTAAAACAATTCCGGTGTTAATTGGGAATGCAGACCTGACCTGCATACTGTATAGCATGCTAATTGTGTTTGCCAGTGCCGCATTAGGTCATCCAGGGAGGACAATGAAGACACTGTCATGTTTACACCCTGCACACCCCTCCCCAGTCCACCCACACTGTCCTAGCCTGGGTAGGGATCCCTACTTCCCTCGACACCCCCACACCCATGCACGCCCACAGCGAGCTCCAACGTTGCTCAGGCCCACATTCGTGATGATCAGTGGCTCTTTCTTTTTCTCTCTCTCTCTCTCTCTCTCTCTCTCTCTCTCTCTCTCTCTCCCTCTCTCTCACTGGTGTGCTACGGTGAGGGGGAGGACAGAGTTGTGAATGGCATCGGCTTTGGTGAACCACATATGCTGCTACAGTCTCACTCGTTCATGTTGGGCGTGTTGCACCACATCCAGGCGGATTCGTTTCCATGGAGCTGTTGACCGAGGCATTATGAGGTGGTTGTGGTTGGACTTGAACGTCATCTCTCTCATCCAAATGCCAGCTTGTAAGAATGGTACTCAGCTCTGTGTTGGACTATCACATTTAGGATAGGCTTACTGGATTTAAAAGATTGTTTATTTTACTAGACATTCCCCCCAAAAAACAGGAATGCCATTTCAAAAATAGAAAGTAAACTGATATTTTTGTTAGCATTACTCACTTCCCCCAATGACTAGCATGCAAGCTAACTAAATGACTATCTATGGAGGAATTGTATTGTGGGATGTGTTGGGAACTGTGAGCATTCCTTTGAGGCACTCAAAACATTTCCCACAGTGCCCGTTTGTGTTTACTGATTTTACACTTGCACTTACACTTTACCCCAAGTGAAGGAGTTCAAGTATCTTGGGGTCTTGTTCTCGAGTGAGGGTAAAATGGAACGAGAGATGGGCCGGAGAATTGGAGCAGCGGGTGCGGTGTTGCAGTCGCTCTATCGCACCGTTGTGACGAAGAGAGAGCTGAGCCAGAAGGCAAAGCTCTCAATCTACCGGTCTATCTTCGTTCCTACTCTCACCTATGGTCATGAAGGGTGGGTCATGACCGAAAGAACGAGATTGCGGATACAAGCGGCGGAAATGAGTTTCCTCCAGAGGGTGGCTGGCATCTCCCTTAGGGATAGGGTGAGAAGTTCAGCCATTCGTGAGGGACTCGGAGTAGAGCCGCTGCTTCTTTGCGTAGAAAGGAGCCAGTTGAGGTGGTTCGGGCATCTAGTAAGGATGCCACCTGGCCGCCTCCCTAGGGAGGTGTTCCAGGCACGTCCAGCTGGGCGGAGGCCGCGGGGCAGACCTAGGACCAGGTGGAGGGATTATATCTCCACACTTGCCTGGGAACGCCTTGGAATCCCCCAGTCAGAGCTGGTTAATGTGGCCCGGGAAAGGGAAGTTTGGGATGCCCTGCTTGAACTGCTACCTCCGCGACCCGACCCCGGACAAAGCGGATGACGATGATGATGATGACGATGACACTTGCACGTTATTCTACAGGTGTCTACCGACAGAGTGGAGGTTGGACAGGCCGTTTCTGTGGGTAATCTGACAGAAACGCTGCCTGTCGTGCCAGACCACAAAAAGGATAGGCTAGCCTAGTCCCTACTCCCCACAGGTGGTCAACGATAAACTCACACAGAAACAGACACTGCCCGTCTGGACCGGAATAGCTCCCTATGGGAAGAAGCTCCAGCCTGGTTGTCTGGAGGAAGCCCAGTCACAGTCAGTCAGTCAGAGTGGACCAGATTAGCAGCGCTGCTTTGGCCCGCTGCGTGGGGTGGGAACATCCGCTCCAAGATGGCCTGGCCCGGTGTTCGTGGGTAGAAGCTGTGTTTTGACTGCGATGGAAAAGGCTGTTAACTTAATTAGTCATAACATGCGTTTAGCTTGTGTCTCCTTTGTTGTGGTCATTGGAAAGGTGACGGTCTCCAGATGACTGCCATTCGAATGCGGTTTAGAATTGGAATGGTGTCCTCTTTTATAGTTTGCAGTGACTGACGTGGAAACGGCATAGAATAGAACGAGGATGAAAAAGAACCATGGGAGCGGATGTTATTGATCGTCCTTCATGGCCCTTTGCTGGAGAGAGATATTGTTCACCCCAGCAGAACAGACAGTCCAATGTGTAACGCTAACGATGTGTGTGATCAAATGCTATTGATGTGTCTTCAACTTAACATTGTTCTGGATTGCTTGGCACATTTCTTACCTTGTAGTGCTGTCCCGTGGGGCATGGGTGTGTGGTTTCCTTCATTTGTTGTGTTGATGTGTGCAGATAATTCCTTCTCTGTAATCTACAGAAAACAAAAGACATAAATTCTGATTTAGGCTTGAAGTTTGGAACCTTAAAATATTTTTTTTATTTGTGTGTTATGTCTGAGAAAATATCGATCGCAACACATTGACATTTTAGAGTTTAGACTTGTGCATTTTGAGGTCGTGTGTGTGTGTGTGTGTGTGTGTGTGTGTGTGTGTGTGTGTGTGTGTGAGTGTGTGTGTGAGAGAGAGATCAGACAAGACCTTAAGTGACATATCACGTTCTTTGACAAAAGGTGTTGAGTCATTCCACTGTTGCCTCTGAGGCCTCTCCTCAGGACATGCCGGAGGGGCTAGCTGTGATTTTCTGTGTCCGGCTCTTTGCACGCTTTTACCCAACACAACTTCCTGCCACAGCTTCCTGTAAAGAAATGGAACGATTCAAACAGGCTGGTTCATAGCCTATCAGTATTATATCAGTAGTGTCTTATCTCTGGACTAAATCCTTGAATGATAAGGTGGGTCAGAGGTTAAGCTGGTGTCTTTTTGTTTTGCTTTCTGCCTGTGATTCTGGTGACCTCTCTGTTACTGCTCTTGTAACCCTAGCTGTCAAACCTTAAACTAGGCCGATATCTGCCCCACGTAGCTGTCTTAATGGTACCAGTGGTCATGAAGGTCTAGGCTAGCTCTGGTGAATATGTGTGTTCCTGTGGCTGGAGCAGGGTGTGGTTTAGCTCTTTGTTGAACCGGGGGGGGGGGGGGGGGACGTGGGGGGGGGACGGAGCAGAGCAGAGAGAGAGAGAGAGAGGAAGACAGAGTGGGGGAGAACAGAACGGAGGGAGGAAAGGAGCGGAAGTTGGAAACTAACCGTGCTGGCAGAACCTGAGTCTCACACACGCACACGTACACGTATCTGTACAATTTCACGGCACTGCAAAACGCGGCGAATTAGACAGGCGGACATAATACAGCATGTTCCTCTTTTTTCACTTTCCCACCCTACCCTCTCAGTCTCTCCTCAAATGAGCACGCACACACAGTGGATTGTAGGTGAACTCCACTGTCTATATGGCCCTTTGTCTTTTTCTTATCTGGATTCCCCCCCTCCCCCCACCGCGTGTCTCTCTCTCTCTCTCTCCTGCTCTGCACCTCGCGGTCCAAAGCAGACACGGCCACACATCAGTCCTCTCTGCTGGAGGGGTGCATCTGGACAGTTTCATTATCCGTGCCGTTGCTAGACCGTGACATATGCTGCCTCATCTCCTGAGATGGTGTGCCTGTGTGTGTCTGCAGCGCACAGTGTGTTTGCATGCGCGCATGTTTTCCTTTATGCAAAGGTATATAGACCCAGTGGCTGCAGTGGATGTTTGACGGAGGGTTGGTTCCCTGCCGTCTTGCTGTTTTAGTGTTACATAAGGGCCGCTCTTATTCCCCACCCCCAAGGCGTCTAGCACTTCGTCTGGCCTTCATTACTGCCGCCTTGCTTGTAACCAGGAATAGGCTTCACATTCGTCTCGAGTGTGCCTGCTGTGCTAATTTCCTGTAAATCCAGTAAGAGTTTGCCCGCGTTTGACTTCGTCAGCCAATATTTGCTTTCTTATAATCCTGTAATGCACTCCGCAAAGTATTTAGCAGCCTAGCTCCAAAATGCTATTGTAAAAAAAATACAGAAACGACTCATTTGTAGCATATATTGTTGCTCCGTCAGATGGCTCCGAACCACAGCGTTCTTTTCTGTAACCTAATGAAAAAGGACAGGATGTTTTCTACCGATTTTTATCTAGCCTAGTTTAGTAAAGAGAGAGAGAGAGCTCTGTACTAAGATCTGTCAGCCTATTGTAACCTAGGCAACATGAAATGGGACTTGCCTATGGCATGGAAGGGGTCAGTGTGTTGCCGTTTACCCACAGACAGGCCAGCGGACAGGCCTACCCCTCCCTGTTCTGTGAAGAGTCAAGGACGACAGTTAAAGGCCATCCCGCAGGCTGTTTACAGTGTAAGCGTTAGGGCAGGGTTTTCCTCTGAGTGTGATGTTGCTGTATGTGGGACACCTCGGCTCGATTCAGGACGGGCAGGCATCCTTAACGTGATCCAAGTCCATTGCAATGGCCATCGATCTGGGCGGAGTGCATCCTAAATAGGTCAGTCAGGCATGCCGAGATGGGCCAATTGTGGAAAATACATGAAGGAATCAATAGGTTAGCTGTCTGCTTGTCCTGGCTGCTGAATGGTTAAACCCACAGTGTGGTATTGGTTTTCCCGCCCCCTTGTTTAGGAGTGACAGAGTGTAGGTGAGGAGGAGCCTCTAATGTTTCTGATTGATGCAGCCCACAGTGTTGTGGATGATAGATCTACATTGATAAGAACTAAACTAATTATCTGATAATTGTTTTACTTGATGAGTTGCTTGAGCTGCTAGCGACAGTGGCTGAATACGTCAGTCTTTTCTAATCTAGCCTAATAGCCCTGCGAGTATTTCATTTGACAGAATGTGATTTAGGCGGGCCCAATCCTTTTTGTAAATGTCGCAGACTAGTGTTGTCTTTTGATTAAGGTGTGTTTGCTGCGTCGCATCCTTTGTGGTCTAGCTTGTCTATCTGCTGTAGCACAGGCCTTCACCAAGCAGACGCCCCCGTGACATCAGAGAATAGACACGATACGTGTTGTCAAGAGTGCAGAGTCACCGCCTGCTTCTGTCTGCGAATATCTGTACGTCTGCCAAGTCTGAAGAACCGTCTGCCTTCAAGCAATTCGTGTCCGGTCGGGGCAGGGGCTGGAGCTGGAGTCAGGGAGTTGGGGGCTCTGACGGAGTAGGCAGCTGGTTATTGAGAAGAGGGCTGGGGCTGGGCAGGGTACGAGAGTCACAAGACACTGTCTGGTCAGCGCTGGTCCAACACTGGTGTTTAGACATCACTACCAGAGCAGTTCCGTCCCATGCTCTGGACTCAGACGGAAAGCTTAAAGAGAGATACTGGCCAAGACTTGGCTTCCACTGTTCTGTGTTTACCAACACTTGACCCTAAGATAATCAGGCCTGCCTATTAGTGCATGGGTGGATCATGTTTTGGACACTCTTGTCAGATTACCGCTTGCAGCTTTAGCCCAGCCATGGTGTGTGGTTTACACAGCTTAGAGCTAACATGTAATCTGGGCCTGCTGTATGTTTGCATGTTTATTTCGAATTGTACTCAATAAAATTGAAGATAAGCTGTATAGTGGAGGGATGGAGTAGCCTTAGATGGCAGTAATAACATTAGGCTGTTGGATGATGTCAGTGTGCGACAATGTAGGCCTATTTATTCAAATGGAACGTTCTGTTCAATAGGTTTGTCATAATTGAGTCCTGTTAGAAGTTGCGCTAGTCTAACCATGCGGTCTACTCTTTGTATTTGTATTGTGGTTTCTGTCTCTGCTCTTGTTTAAGCACCAAAACAAAGGCCCTTTAGCTTGATCCGCTCTGTAAGGTGGAAGTAGGACTGGGGCAGATTATGCTGGGACTGGGGTTGTTGCTGAGACTGGGGCTGGGCCAGTGAGTGCACACACACAGTGCTCCCAGCCTACTGTCCAGGGTTCAGCCAGGCCTAGAGGCCTCTCAACCGGTTCCAGGAGTATGTGCAATCCTCTTTGCTGGTGATCAGGAGAGGATGCTAAGTAGATTAGCAGCAACAGGTAGGCAGGGCTTTTTCCTGTCTCACAGGTGGGTCATGTGACCTCAGTCACACATGGTTACGTCACATACAGGGGACGGCGGACTGAGGAAGAAATTGAGAGGGTGAGATTTAGTTGGGGAGAGTGAGGAAAACATCAAATGAACGACTGAATGAAAGGTTGAGTACGAAAAGAACAGACTTTGGATAGACCGCCGGTTGGGAATGGTCAAAGGTCGCAGGGTAAAGTAAACAGACGGAGTGCCGCCAAAACCGCTCCAGCAAAGCCCAGTGAGAGACGGAGATAGGGGGAAAGAGAAAGCAGCTCTGACCTGAAGGGAGGGTGGAGGTGAGGGAGGCTCCATCTCTGCCCCTCCCGTTGTCATGGTGACCAGGGTGACCTGCCGTTGCTGTGGCCCATCTGATCCGTCCTTTTCCCCTTTTGAGTAGCTGTCTCCCACCGTCCCGTGGCTTTACCCTTTCAGACCCTCTCCGTTCCCCCCTCTGACCCGTCCGCCCATCTCCCCCCGCCCCCAGGTCCGGCCCCTCCCCCGAATGGAGAACTCGTCGGTGGCCTCGGCGTCGTCCGAGGCGGGCAGCTCGCGCTCCCAGGAGATCGAGGAGCTGGAGCGCTTCATCGACAGCTACGTCCTGGAGTACCAGGTGCAAGGCCTGCTGGGAGACAAGGGAGACGGCGACGACGACGACCACGTCCACAAGCCCCCCGCCCACATCTCCCAGGTCAGAGCCTCACCGAGGACCCGTGTCTGTGTCGCGTCGTATGGCCACCACGCCGCGTTTTAACCAGCTCGCTCTCTTTCAGTGGACGGACGACGACTGCCACGACAAGAAAGACGGGAGCTGGTCATCCTCACGGGGGAGGGGCTCGACCAAACCGGTAGGTGTCTGGCTGGCTGGCTGGCTGGCTGGCTGGCTGGCTGGCTGGCTGGCTGTGTGCGTGAGAGACGGAGAGTTGACATTATTTACACTCCCCTCCAATCAAAACCCCATATTATATTAAAGTCAAGTACAAACCATTTTACGGACACTCTGTCTGTTGATGCCCTGCAGTACATATCCCTGGGGCTCATTTCTGGGTACCCCTATGTCTCCAGGCCCTGTCTGGCTGTAGTGTCAGCAGCCCCAGGGTGAGCAGCTCATGGCCTACCTATATAGATGGTGGAGTCATAAACACACTTCACACACTAGTCCTAGTGGGGGGGCTTCACTTTATCCTGTGTGTTTGGCGGGGGGGGGGGGTCTGTCTGACTAACCTTATGAGTATATTTGTCGTGTGTGTGTGTGTGTGTGTGTGTGTGTGTGGTGTGAGGAGTCTGTCTGGCTGACTGAGTATATTTATCTTGTGTGTGTTGTTGTCTTTCTAGTTGAATGGGTGGATGTGTTATTGACTCTCCCCCCTGTAGTTTGCCCTCCTCCTGGTGCTCATCATCTGCAGTTACATGGTGATAGAGAGCCCTGCTGCTCTGCTCCCATCACGCCCCCGCAGCCCCGGAGCTGACACACACACACACACACACACACACACACACTGTCTTATCCATGCTGAATTGCCTGGGGACTCATATTGATTGCAGACTAGCATTTCTGTCATCTCTGTGTGTGTGTGTGTGTGTGTGTGTGTGTGTGTGTGTGTGTGTGTGTGTGTGTGTGTGTGTGTGTGTGTGTGTGTGTGTGTGTGTGTGTGTGTGTGTGTGTGTGTGTGTGTGTGTGTGTGTGTGTGTGTGTGTGTGAGTGAGTGTGAGTGTGTGTGTGTTTGTACGTGCCCATGAATAGCCTGCTTTCTCAGGTTCTATGTGTTTGCAGACAGATGACTTGGTTAGGAGAAACGAGAGAATGATGGTCAGAGAGAGAGCTGTGGTTGCCGTGGGTTACCCAGCCAGTCCACGCCCTCCCAGGGAACGATTACACACAGGGATTTATTAAAGATGACTTCATAGGGTACAGGAAGCTGTGGATGGCGGAAAGGTTTATTTAACAGCAACCGATAATCATATTTTTCTCTCCTTGCCTTGTTTTCTCGTCTTCCTCCGTATCCTTCCCCTCTTTCCTTTGATTACCCGTCCGTCTCTCCCTCCGTCATTATCTCCTGATCCCTCCAGGATGAGTGGGAACACAGTAGTAATGGCAGCACCGGCTCCAGGCCCAGTTCTGGTTCCAGGCCTGGTTCTGGGTCCAGGTCCGGCAGTAGAGGACGCAACAACCAGTTCAGAGGGCCTGCCAAGGCACAGGTACTGCAGCATGTTCTACTGTGTATACCATACACACTGACACACACACACACACACACACACACACGCATACACACCCTGTCACCTCAGAGGAGTAGTCACGTTAATTTACGATCCAACAGGTATGAGTCCCATAACTGTCAGGCATTCCTCTGAGTGCGAGTGTGTACATTCACTGTGTTGGGCTATTCCAATGTACAGCTGCATTTGCATGGCGTTGTAGTCTATTGCATCTTAATCACACTCTGGAGAAGAACAACAAGAGGAAGTTCGCACGCACAGCGTCTTATGCCCTAAGATTATTAGGTACTATGATTTTGTACAACTTCAACTTAAATGCTTAACGCTCTTAAATGTTTCCTTTATCAGGAGCTTAAACTTGTACACTTTTATGCATTGATATTGTTCATTGTTCAAGATAACGGTGGTTTCTCGCTTTTCAGAACGGAAACCGAGATGGCTCCCTTGACATCCTGGGGACGGACATCTGGGCAGCCAACACCCTGGACTCCCTGGGGTGGGTACTACTGAGCGACTGACCGTGTCCAGCGGGGTTCTCCCCTTAGATGAATCAAACTGGGACTGGGATTCAAATCCCAGCTAAAGACTCCTAGAGAGAGATTTGTTAGGTTAGATTGATCCAATGCAGACTGGGATTCAAAGCCTAGCTGAAGGGTGGACCTGTTTGATTGTTTAGATGTTTTGATGGACTACTAGCGTCTGCTTTTAGCTTTTAGACACGCATTTACTGAGATCCTTTGTTTTCTCAGTCTTTCTCTGGCTCTATTTGCTCTCTGCGTCTCTTTCGCTCTATCGCAGCTCAGCCTCTGCTGCTGATGGTTGGCCCTGTGCCAATGCAATGATGCTCCCCATTTTCTAGTTAGCCCCAGGCTTAATTCAATTCAATGAAGGATACACCCGTGGCGGTCTCATCTCTATCTCTCCTTCAATCTTTCCTTTGTTTCCATGTCCTTTTTAGACCCTTATGAGAGTGTAGCAGCACTGTTAAGTGTTCATGAAAAGTGCCTTCGCCGTTTCCCCTCAGTCAGGCGTCCCCTACACTGCAGACTGGACCAGAAGGGATGCTGAGGGTGCCGCACAAGAATGGTCTCCGTCACACAGACGCCTGGTTCAAACTTAAGACGCAGTGCTTTTGATATCGCAGTGCGTCTGTGTGCAAACCCTTATTCCTCTCTTACTCAAACAGAGCCCCAAATGAGGTTTGCGTGCAAACCCTTATTCCTCTCTTACTCAAACAGAGCCCCAAATGAGGTTTGCGTGCAAACCCTTATTCTTCTCTTACTCAAACAGAGCCCCAAATGAGGTTTGTGTGCAAACCCTTATTCCTCTCTTACTCAAACAGAGCCCCAAATGAGGTCTGTATGCAAACCCTTATTCCTCTCTTACTCAAACAGAGCCCCAAATGAGGTCTGTATGCAAACCCTTATTCCTCTCTTACTCAAACAGAGCCCCAAATGAGGTCTGTGTGCAAACCCTTATTCCTCTCTTACTCAAACAGAGCCCCAAATGAGGTCTGTGTGCAAACCCTTATTCCTCTCTTACTCAAACAGAGCCCCAAATGAGGTCTGTGTGCAAACCCTTATTCCTCTCTTACTCAAACAGAGCCCCAAATGAGGTTTGTGTGCAAAGGAAGTAGGGAACAAAACGAGGATGGCGACGAAATCCCTCCAGCGGACAAACTCTCACTCCGTTTTGCTAGAGGCCGGGCGCCATGGCAACGGCTGTGCGGTAGCTTCTCCTGGATGGGTTTCTGGCCACGCTGGCACTTCTTGCTCCGACAGAGACAGAGAGCTGGAGGGAAGGAGGGGACGGGGGGAGTGGGCTGGGACTGCGCTGGCGAGGGCTCCCAGGGCTGCCAAAAAGCCATCAGGCTGCATCCCCCTCCAGACTCCCTGAGGGCCGGTCAGTGGTGCTCTCTCTAACTAGCCCACTCTGCCGGGGTTAGCCTGAGGATGTTAGAGAGGGCTTACACACCAGCTGTTGGCTCTCTATCAGATTATTTATGAGATTAGAGACCAGCCACCCTGCTGCGGAGAGGGGAGTGAGTCGGAATGAATGAGTGTGTGTGTGCGTGCGTGCGTGCGCGCGCGCTTGCGCGCCCGCACACCGCTGGTCATGTCAATGGAAATGTAGTGGTGCCGGTATTCTTTTGTGTGTGTGTGTGTGTGTGTGTGTGTGTGTGTGTGTGTACACACACACACGTGTTGGATGTAGAAAATAACCCGGTAAGCCGTGTGCATATGGCAGGGTCTGACCAGGGCTGATACAGCTGCTGCTCACCCACAGGAGGTGCTGGCTGATCAGCCCTCCTGTTTACGGGCTTAGACAGGATCAAGACTGGCCTGGCAGTAGGATCCTGGAGGTTAAGGCTCAGAGTCCATATCATATGGTTTGTTTATTCAGACTGCCTACGGCTACATTCTTTTTTTAATTTTTAGAATTAACATTTCATTGGCATTTTCCAATAACATGCACACAACAATACGGTTGAGTAGAGTAGTTTGCAAAACATCAATAATGTGACTGAGGCACATTCTAATGTGTGTTCTAATGTGTGAATTGTCTATTCTTTAGGTGTATTGACTGTTCGATGGGCACTATGTGAAATGGATTGTACTGGATAAAGGTTTTACAGTTGTTGTTGTTTTTACCGCTGCTGCTTCTTCGTCTAGTTCTTTTCTTTTGTCCACTTCTCAAACCAAAGTAAAACTCTTCAGACTTCTACATGTGGTACCGATCCTGGATGCTGCTGATCTAATGACTGTGTTTGTCTGTAGGGGGGCTGGCTGGGACCTGCAGCCTGAGAAGCTGGACTTCAGCCAGTTCCACAAGAAACCCTTCAGAGGAACCCCGAAGCACCTGCCCCACATCGACAGAGAGGGGTAAGAGCTGCGGGATGGGTGTAGGGGCCCTGGGTAGAGGGTCCCTGGGCGGAGGGTCCCTGGGCGGAGGGTCCCTGGGCGGAGGGTCCCTAGGTGAAGCGGCCCTGGTTGTAGGGTCCCTGGGTCTAGGGTCCCTGGGTGTAGGGTCCCTGGGTGAAGCGGCCCTGGTTGTAGGGTCCCTGGGTGCGGGGTCCCTGGGTGTAGCAGCCCTGGGTGGAGGGGCCTGGGTGGAGGGTCCCTGGGTGGAGAGGGTTATAAATATAACATTAAGTCCATTAGAAAGCATTCTATTGTGACTATCTTTCTGGATTGGAATCATCTTCCTCTTCTATTTTTCACTGATCAGACCTTCTGTAGTGTCATCCTACCACCCCTACCATCCTCTCCACCAATAGCTGTGTGTTTGTCTTTCCCAGGATGCTGAAGGGGAAGTTTGAAGAGGACGACGGCATCGATATGAACAACATAGAGAGGTTCCTCCCCAGCCTGGTGGTAAGCTCCTCCTCCCTGCCACTAGCACTGGGTGACGCCTACATGTGTACGCTAGACATCATCTTCCCACCGCTAGGCACCCCCCTCTTCTGCCCCCTCTTCTCCCTCCTCCACCCCCTCTTGACGAGAAGATACTTTTTTGGAAATAGGAATCAACAAAAACCTTTCCTCACCATATTTTGTTGCTTTATGTTCTGTCACATATAGAGAAATTAAAGTAAAGCAATTTGTCTACCCTTTTAAGAATACTAATGAGCAGATGGCAGTACTGTGTTGTGACAAATCGATGCTGTGAAAGTGCCTGGCCTTCCTGCTTTCCTGTCAATGCACCATTTGAAAAGGTGTTGATCGCTCTCTGGTGGCGGAAAGTTGAACTGCAGAACATTAAAGTAGTTGTGCATTTCAGCACAATGCAATTTAAATTGTTACAGGTATCATAAGGATTTCCATATTTCAGATCATATTAACTCAATTAGCTATTTTTATTTTGTACATTTTCATGCAAAAACAGCCATTGTTACGAGGTTCTTTTTCTATTCTTGTGGAAGGGCTTCACTTGTCCTTTGGTGGTCCTATAGGGACATCTAGTGGCTGACAGTGTTACCTGCAAATGAGTTTGAAGTGTCCACTGTCCAGTTGGTTATAGGATGTGGGATGCATAGAGAGTAACTGCCAATTATTCTATTATTTAGTTTAGTTTATTTCTGCTGCGGACCAAACAAACAAATTGTGTTCCACATGAAAAGGCAGGATTCTCGTTGCTTCTAAATTAACCATGGTGTGGTTTGTTTTATCAGCCAAATGACGAGCAGTACTTTCCTTTTGAACTGTATCTAATCTTTTGAACTTGAATGTGTGAAAGCGGCCTAAGATTTGTATCACGATAGATGAGCGAATGTAAACATATTGATGGACATGCAAGTTATCCCCAGTTACAACCTAAACAGGGTAGTCTATATGTCAGACAACTACATATCCCAATAACCCCACTTGCTTTTCCAATCATCCCCCTACATAAGTTAAGGATACTACTAACCCACAACCGTTCCCTCGTCCTGACTCTCACTTCCTCAGCCTCCACTAGACGACTACAATAAGGTTTCCCTGGACGTTGACCAGTACTGCCGCAACACGGAGACGATCCCTTGAGATCTTATCCCTCTCCTCTCCTCTCATTAGTGTATCCTTCTCTGGCTAAATCTCTATTTCTGTGCCATGTTCAGTTTTCTCTCTCCCTCCTCCTCTGGTCTGTCTTTTTTCCGCCTCCAGCGGTCACTGTGTTAGAACCGTGTCCAGTGAGCTCTGATGGCGGGTCGGATGTGCCCCGGGTCCTTAGGGTCAGGGCTAGGGTCAGGGGTATGTGTTGATGACGGCCAGCCTGCCTGGCTCCTTGGCCTGATCGTGTCAGCGTCGGCCTTCATGTTGTGATATACACAACTGTATTTGTGTGTGTGTGTATGTGTGTGCGTGCATGCGTGAGTGAGTGTGTGTGTCTGTGTTTACGCTCTGGGCAATTTTGAGCAGTCATGTCAACAAACAAAATCTGATCCAATCGGCCTAATAGGCGCCTGTAGTGTGTGTGTGTGTGTGTGTGTGTGTGTGTGTGTGTGTGTGTGTGTGTGTGTGTGTGTGTGTGTGTGAATGCTGCTCTAAGTTAGAAAATGATATCCCTTTCACGTACTTCATGATATTATTTTGTGCAATATCTTATTTACGTGTGTGTGGACGGATGTTTTTTGTTATGTTTTGGTCAAGTCCTATGGGAGGTCTGTGTGTGTGTGTATGTGTGTGTGTGTGTGTGCGTGTGCGTGTGCGTGTGCGTGTGCGTGTGCGTGCGCGTGCGTGCGCTGTGTTTCCTAGCAGCAGCCAGTAGTCTAGTCAGGGAGACTTGGCCCAGTGGAGCGGAAGTCTCTGGAGCCAGTTCAATAGCAATGGATTGTCTCTGACCACGTTCTCCTTTTCCTCTGGTTCACAGGGCACACCAAACGCCCTGTCTGTGCCGCCCTTCTTAGAGTGCGTAATGCACCATGTACAGCCAACAATTTGTGTGTGTGTGTGTGTGTGTGTGTGTGTGTGTGTGTGTGTGTCGTCTTGCCTCCTAGAGATGTATTATTGTCTGGCTGGATCATCTTTAGCTGTCATCCTTTCATCTCGCTACCTCATTGTTTTACTTGTCAGAGTTAGCTTTTCCCTCTCCGTCATTAGACTAGTTCATCACCAGGACCAGAGCTCGCTAGCGCCATTATCAGGCCTAGACCTTAGGAAAGGAAAATGCTCTCAGCTCGTACGTGATCCTGTGCAAAGTTCGGACGTGACGAAGGCTCTATTATTTTTCCGGTTCGGAATTCTAGGAATTCTTATGGACTTCCTGAATTGAATGAACCCAGAGGGAAGTTGAGGGGATACTGATGTGGGGGGCTTGGCAGTGTAGAAAGAGAGAGAGACGGGCGAGCGAGCGGGCCAGTCCAGTGAGCGCACGTCCGGTTCCCCTCGGACCCGGGGTCTGGCCCGGCCGGGACAAAGTCAACGTGGGTCTCGGCTCCCCCCCCCCCCCCCCTCACCCACCCACGGAACAAAGCCAGTGGCGGTGCGGAGGCGGGGGGGGGGGGGGGGGGGGCATGGGAGGAGTCAGACTGGCTGGCCCTGCCGTCCAAAGGGCTACGTGCTCCCAGGCAGGAGGTGAGGGAGGCAGGGGGGGAGACCGAAAGAGAGGGGGGGGGGGGGGGTGACACTCCAAACGGTCATCTCAGGGCCACGGCTGTTGGGCACATTGTTGTTCTTGCTGTTGGGTGGTTGTGATGACCGTGCAATCTCTGCCTGCCTTGTTACGGTCTGTGGACGCATTCGTTTCTTGAGGCAGCAGGGAAGCAACAATTAGTGCCTTTTTTTTTGTATGGATTCTTTTTTTTTTTTTTTATGGATTATTTGATTTTGCTCAAGCTGGGAAGCAGCATGCATCCGCCTCCCCTTGTTTAATTGGCAACCACTACTGAACCCAAGGACCTCTCATGCTCTCTATCGCTGTATCTCCCTTTTTCTCTCTCTCTCTCTCGCTCTCTCTCTGTCCTTTTCCCTCGCTCCTCTTGGAGGTGCTAGGAGAACAATCTAAGTGTCAAAGTGGCGAGCAGCCTCCTCCTCCCCCCCCCCCCCCCCCCTCACGCCGTTTTCCTGCTAATGTCCTCTCTCTGACCGAACACCAAGGTGTGGGTGTGTGAGACTTTCTCCTGCCATTGTCCAGCTGATGTACCTTTGACCACACAAGCAGATCACAGAGTCTCGGATTGACAAGAGCCTTCTAGACACACATGCAAACACACACACACTCCTACACGCTCACACACCTACATGCAAACGCACACACACACTCCTACATGCACTACAAGCAGACTCACAGTTAAACATGAAGTATTGTGACTTCTAGAGTTCTCTCACACTTCTCCGGTTCTGTGGTTAGGAGTTCCATGCCGGTCCGCCATGGAATGCCGATTAAATGGGAACTTTGCTGCCGTTGGCCAGGCAACGCCTTCTTATTTTTAAAATATTGTGTAACGCTATTGTTTTTCAGGTTTTTGTGGTGGCTAATCAGATTTGGGTTTGCTCGGCATCGACCACACACTGGGCCCACGATGGTGTGTGTGTGTGTGTGTGTGTGTGTGTGTGTGTGTGTGTGTGTGTGTGTGTGTGTGTGTGTGTGTGTGTGTGTGTGTGTGTGTGTGTGTGTGTGGGTCGCTGCAAGTTCACTTAGGGGGCTGTCTTGAGCCCGTGACAGAGTGGCCGTTAGAATCTCTCCAGGGTCTTTCCTGTTTGGTGGACGAGTGGCCTGTTGTCCCTCTCGGTCCCCCTGTTCTCCTCCCCCGACTCTCTGCCTCGTTCTGCTCTTCATCGTAGGCCTGTGTTTGTCTCTCTCCAACCCTTACTCCAGTTTCAGTCAAAAGGATGCCTGTGTTGCAGTACGCCCCCCCTCCCCCCAAATTACAATGTTCTATGTTTTCCCTCTCATGTCGAAAACAGACGAGCTGCTACCTGTTTTTTTTTCTTTCTCCCCTCCCCACCTTCTGGAAGCTACAAGGTGTTAGTGGCGCGTTAGCTGCAGCAATGTGGGCAGCTCCACTTGCCAACTTCTATATTCTACGGGCTGCCTGCCGCGTTCACAGGAGCACCGTGAAAACACACACCTCGACGCGCACACACACACGCACAGAACCACGCGCACACACACTACTGTCCTCTCCCCTGACACCACGGTTGCCTAGTATGCACGCTCCATGCCATGAGGTTGGCTGTGCCAGCTCTCTCTCTCTCTCTCTCGTTCCTCTCTCTGTGCGTGGCTCTTTGGTCCCCTATGTGGCTGGCAGCTTCCTCTCCTCCTCCCGGGCTAAATGGCCGTCGGCGGGGCCACCTTTGATGTGTCTCTGGACGCCCGGCCTCAGATCTCCACACCAGCGCCCGCCTGCCCGCCCGCCTGCCTCCTCTGCTGCCTGTCGATACGTCAGGCTCCCAATTCTGTGGGCCTTTCAACATGTGGAGGAGAAGCCTTGCATGCCTACATAGAATGTTTAATTCCACTCGTAGTCAACTCATATGGCCATCTTCGATCGCTCCCCCTCTCTCTCCTCCCCCTCCCCCTCTCTTTTTCTCTCCCTCCTCCTCTCCTCCCTCCCCCTCCCCTTCTCTTTCTCTCCCTCTCCCTCCCCCCCCCCCCCCCCCCCCTCTCTCTCTCTCTAGTAGTAGTGAGTCCCTCGAGGAGCTCTCATGTATTATTCTTGGCTGGCGTCCTGACAACCATAAATAATATGCTGAGGAACAATGGAGTGGAGAGGGGAGTGAATGAGCCTCATACCCAGAGGGCGATACGCTGGACTGGACAGGAAGACACACACACACACACACACACACACACACACAGACACTCACACACGCACACGTTCATATGCATGTATGCCCATACACACACACACAGACACACATACATGCACGTACGACGGCACTCACACACACACCCACGTTTTACTCACGAGTTAGTGTTAGCTGTGCCCTACACCCGCAGACTGAGTCCCTTCCTGTTTGAGCTTCTGTTCTTCTTCTACCCTCTACTGTCTCCTTATGGCTCTCTGTCACCCCAGGAATGTCACTGCTCAAGGTAGCCCCTCCCCTTACCCCTCTGACAGCGCTGTGGAATTTTCAGCCGTACGTGAGCATCCTGGCGAAGCCTGCTCCCCCACTACACACACACACACACACACACACACACACACACACACGGATATAACACACAAAGCAGCACGCTCCTAGTCAGTTTCCCCTCCAGTGGGAACCTTCTCACCTATACACACACACACACACACACACACACACACGTACCCAGATAGACAGGCAGTGTGTTCAGCCGTCACGTCCGCAGGGCTCCGTCTGTCTGTCTGAGGGTCAAAGGGGACGAGCCCTGCACACGCCTCTCCCTTGATCTTAGCTGTCGACTATCGGCTCCTGAGCGTGAGCGCGCGCACACACACACACACACACACACACTCACACACACACACACACACACACGTCAGAGAGTCTGCTACAGTCACTGTCAGACGGCTGTCTCTGGCCTCCTGTTTAATAGGTCTGTGTCACCGCCTCCGTGGACCATCAGATGTGAAGTGCTGTTTGTTTACCACACACCAAGATAGGATGGAAAACGGCCCCCATTCCCATGCAGACCTCCAAATCTCGAGCTGGCGTTAGTGTAAATGTTTACATATTGTGTCCCTGCTTTGATGCATTTAATTGTGTATGTGTGTGTGTGTGTGTGTGTGTGTGTGTGTGTGTGTGTGTGTGTGTGTGTGTGTGTGTGTGTGTGTGTGTGTGTGTGTGTGTGTGTGTGTGTGTGTGTGTGTGTGTGTGTGTGTGTGTGTGTGTGTGTGTGTGCGTTTGAGATTGTCATCTGGTAACCATTTGTACCTAGAATTACAGTTAATGATATCGTACAGGAAAACAACAGTAGCTAAGCATGCAACCCTGCCTCGCTCGCTCTTTCTCTCTGTCTCTCTCTCTTTTTTTTCATCCATCTTGTTTTTTTCTCTCTGTCTTTTCCCCCCATTGCCATAGCTTGCTTTTGGATGTCCACCAAAATAACGCCCTGAAATGCATTTCTTCAACACAGCGCTGACATCATTATTTGTTTCATTACCAATAGGACTTTTAAGCTCACTTTAGTTTTACCCTCTCAGTACATTTGAAAAAATCCGGTGCTTATGACGTAAAACATCTTTGTGTGTGCATGTACTTGTCTTTGTGTGTGTGTGTGTGTGTGTGTGTGTGTGTGTGTGTGTGTGTGTGTGTGTGTGTGTGTGTGTGTTTGTTTGCGTGCACGCACGCACGCGTGTGTGTGTCCATATTTTTTGTTACTGTGCCACTTTAGACACTCCCCCCTCCTCATTCACATCTGGCTCTAATCAAAATCCACCAATCAGGGTGCAGCGTGGCCGCAGCACTCCAGAGGGGGAAAACATAGTTTAGAATGAAAAACTGTATCTGTGCAGAACTACACTCAGAAGTTACTCTCTGAAGTAAACTGTGTGTGTGCGTGTGCGTGTGCGTGTGCGTGTGTGTCCTGAACAGTGGGCAGAGTGATGATGCTGCCTCACGAGTCCTGCACTAGAAGCCCCACCCGTTTGTGTGTGTGTGGGTGGAAACTTGTTAACTACGTACCTTGGCTTATCAGCAGCATTTTCTTACCACAGATGCCAATACCGATGACTTACCAGAACAAACTCCAGTCTAATAATAATAATAATAATACATTAAATTTATAGGTGCCTTTCTAGACACCATAGGTCACCATACATGGCACAGAATATTAAACAATATATACAAATATATACAAAAACGGTACAATATATGATTTGAAATTCAATAAACATAAACACAGTCTGGTGCCTTACATCTTGCGGCCACCTCCTGATAGGTCTGTGGGCTGGGAGGCGCGATGCGAGCGTCAGGTGAGGCTCCGTGCTACTAGCCCCAGTGAGGATGGTCTATGGGCTGTGAGGCTCCGTGCTACTAGCCCCAGAGAGGATGGTCTGTGGGCTGTGAGGCACCGTGCTACTAGCCCCAGTGAGGATGGTCTATGGGCTGTGAGGCTCCGTGCTACTAGCCCCAGAGAGGATGGTCTGTGGGCTGTGAGGCACCGTGCTACTAGCCCCAGAGAGGATGGTCTGTGGGCTGTGAGGCACCGTGCTACTAGCCCCAGTGAGGATGGTCTGTGGGGTGTGATGGGAGCGTCAGGTGAGGCGCCGGGCTACTAGCCCCAGTGAGGATGGTCTGTGGGGTGTGATGGGAGCGTCAGGTGAGGCGCCGGGCTACTAGCCCCAGTGAGGACGGTCTGTGGGGTGTGATGGGAGCGTCAGGTGAGGCGCCGGGCTACTAGCCCCAGTGAGGACGGTCTGTGGGGTGTGATGGGAGCGTCAGGTGAGGCTCCGGGCTACTAGCCCCAGTGAGGACGGTCTGTGAGGTGTGATGGGAGCGTCAGGTGAGGCGCCGGGCTACTAGCCCCAGTGAGGACGGTCTGTGAGGTGTGATGGGAGCGTCAGGTGAGGCGCCGGGCTACTAGCCCCAGTAAGGATGGTCTGTGGGGTGTGATGGGAGCGTCAGGTGAGGCGCCGGGCTACTAGCCCCAGTGAGGACGGTTGATCTTCCCGTCTTCGTGTTTTCACTCCACAGTGCATCCGTCATCTGTTATGAATAGCCCTTCTGTCTCATCATTTCTAATATTTACGTATGCATGTCTGCTGCGGGGGATAATGTGGCAGAGACACAAATCCAGCCTCCCGCTAGCCAACAGATAGTTTGACTGCATGGTGTGTGTGTGTGTGTGTGTGTGTGTGTGTGTGTGTGTGTGTGTGTGTGTGTGTGTGTGTGTGTGTGTGTGTGTGTGTGTGTGTGTGTGTGTGTGTGTGTGTGTGTGTGTGTGTGTGTGTGTGTGTGTGTGTGTGTGTGTGTGTGTGTGTGTGTGTGTAGCAGGTAGGTGCTGAGCTGAAAGAGGGGTGGAATGGGGCAGAAAAGTGGTGTGAATTTAAAGACAGGGCAGTGGGCTGCAAGTGGTGGGTTAGCTGAGATGCAGACTGTCTGGCTCTTGTTTAAAAAAAAACGGGTTTTGACTTTCCTTCCCTGCTATTTGTCTTCGACCTCCCCCGCGCGCTTGGTGGGGTTACGTTAGGCAAGGAGCAAAAGTATTCTGGACCGTCCAGAGTGCAGTCCAAATTGTGGGCTAGCCGCTAGGGGAGGAGAAGGTGGAGCTGCCTACCCAGCAACCTTCTGGGTGCCCCTGAGAGAGAGACGAAAGAGAAAGAAAAAAAAAGAGAGGCACTCCCCAAGGTTTCCTGTGCTGCTGATGTGGAGATAACCCAGCGCCATGTGCTGCTGATGTGGAGATAACCCAGCCTCATAGAGCAACACACAAACGCTCTCTGTAATCGCTCGCTCAAAAATACGCACATCGCATTCCATAGTAGCACGCAACTTTAGCCAGCCCACTTCAAACTTAAAATGAAAAAAAACTCAACGAAAGACAGCCTAAGCGCACTGTATTCCAGACGTTTACACCCACCTTTTCCCAATCCTCCTCACATATAGATATATATATACTGTAGCTATGGAAACACCCGACAGTGGTGTTCAAAGCTTGGTGGGAGGGTTGGTTTGATTAGCAGGTCTGGCTTTGTACACATCCCATAAAGTACCCATACGGCCACAAATGGAAACAAAAAAGAGCTAGATTTTGAAACAGTTCTTCCAACTTTTGCATTTACTGGCCTACTTTTAGAAACGTTTTTTGTTGTGGTTGCCAAGCAACACATTATTGTTGGATGGAATCCTTTAAATGGGAATATTTTTGCCTTTTATTGATTTTTTATTTGATTTTTTCAACTGAACTGAAGTACATTGGTTTTTGATCGGGGCTAAAAGCTTGACGTCAGCCTGTCACCCTCCATTTCACAGTGCACCCATGGCGAGTACGCCTCACGGGGTTGGGTACCTATCGATTTTGAACCGATACCGGTATCAAATGGAATTCGGTACCCTTTTTCGGTACTTTACTTACAGATTTGGAAAGAAATACTTTAACTTCTTAGCAATGGGGTTCTGTTTTTAAATATTTGTCTAAAAATACGTATTCACCTAAATTGAACAACCAGTAAGTAAGTGTCATATGTAATTGTGTAGTGCTATTTGAAAGCTAATAGTAATTATTGTTAGGTATACATGCATTTTTTTGTGTTCAGGCAATTACTTATTAATAGGCTACAAGAGATAATTGGCACTCATAATACACAGACGGCTCTACATGTTTTGTATTGTTGCAAGCAAGACGAAATCAATACAAACATTCCCACTTTCTAGTAGTGCCGTCTCTTCTTACAAAAAACAAATGTCTGCAGTGGAATCGGGAGACTCTTAGATTTGATGTTGCTTTTGTCATAATTTGGATATCCATAACCCCACAAAGTACAGCACACCCAGTTGTCCGGTAAGTGCAGTTTGTTAGCATATCGTCTAGTAATGAACCAGGACTAGGTGATAGCTGTGGTGCCGTTTGTGATTTGGAACACAAGCTTCACTTTAAGCCCTGAACAGATTGAACCAACATTATTTTCATTTGCTGCAATCCTATTCGCAACTGTTATTTCTGCTTTCTGACTAACAATGTTGCAACACTTAGTTGGGACAGCTTCCAGCTAGCTAGCTAGCCAGTGCCCTGACTGTGTTGGACGAGCTGCAGGGCGGGCTGGCAGAGTGACGTCATCTCGCTCCAGTAATCTATCCCGCTTTCTTTTAGTTTTTTTATTCACCCAGAGACGCTCTGCGGGTACCGAAATGTGGCACCGATTGATTTTACGTGAACGGTGCTCGGTAGTACCGACATAATTCCGTCGGTACCCTTAAAAGTACCGAGTCCAGTACGCCTCATAACTAATCTTTAGGAAACGGTTTGTTTTTCCCCATCTCCCAACCTTTCATTCAGAACTACACACTCACACGCTTCCCCACCCTGTCATTGGGATGCTGTCAGGAGAAATTGCAGGATGCCCACATCCCCCCACACCCACACAAAATGCCAAATGGTGCTTTATGGGAGTCTCTGTGTAATTGGCCTCCGGTTACCTCCATCATGGACGGAGCCTGGTAACTGGTTGAAAAGTCAGTCCTGGGCTTTAACTGCAGGACATGGGGGAAAAGGGGAGCGAGGCTCCTCCAGGTCTTTGTGTAGGCACCGCTGTTTGTGTTGTCCGGACTTGTAAGGCATTCGAAGCACGGCACCCTGCCTCGTTTTGACCGTACTGTGCCGTTATGTTCTGGTGAAGGTGCACAGCCTGTACCCGGACCAATCCTGTTAACTATGCAGACCCCCCCCCCCCTCCCCCCCACTGTGTGAGCCGACACACACAAAGATTTCAATATCCATCTGTCTCTCTGTCTCTCTGTCTGTCTGTCTGTTCACAGGGTTTCCCACCTCTACCTAACGAAGCTGAGATCGCACACACCAAAAAACTGTTCCGTCGCAGGAGGAACGACCGACGGTAAATGAACGCACGCACGCACACACACACACACACACACACACACACACACACACACACACACACACACACACACACACCCCCTACCTCCTCTCAGGGATTGTGAGCAGTGTTGTGACGTTGATTATGTAGCTCTCTAGGTTTACTGTCCGAGCTGAATCCTGTCTGTAGCCAAAGCTTTGTCAAGGCTGAAATGAAGACTCCACAAATGTTCAATGCCTATTTGTGTACATTATCCCTTTAAACATGTTAAATGTGTTAACTTGAGTCTAGTTTTAACCATAACTTTCATATGAAATGCTTCTCTCTCTTTCTCACTCTTTCTCACTCTGTCTCTCACTCTGTTGCTCTCTCGTGCTCTTTCTCTCTCCCCTGATGTCACTGGAAAACTTCTCTTCAGTTGCTAAGAAACAAGCGCGAAAGAAAATATTTAGATTTTCTTTGACAGTTAAAAGAGAAAAGTTGAGCCAGACACCATTTTGTAGTTCTCTCATTCTTTTTATATATTTTTTTGTTGTCCAGTGATTAACACTCTTGCACTGTTGCTTTCAAGCACACTTCTGTAACACACTTACCAAATGCCTGTCGGGTAAATTGTTGCACTGTTGGCCCCCATACACAAGAAGACCAGTATGTGATTTGCGGATCAAAGTGCTCTGTGGTCTCCATGGTTGCTAATCTGTCTTGGGCTTTTGGCTGTAAAGCGCAATTTAGGGGGTACGGCTTATAAAGATTTGCCTATGGGGCTTTGTGTGTGTGACTTTGTGCATGTGTGTATGTTTGCACACACAATGAAAACATGGGTGTTATAAAGGGGTTTGTCTATTTTAACACACACACACACACACACACACACACACAGACAGCGAGAATGTGACTGTGTTTGATGGCATCACCTTGATGTAAGTGTATACAATATGCATGGGTGAGTCCCCTGACCACTGAACGCTCCGCTCTCTCTCTGTCACTCTGTATTAACATGGAGCCAGAGGACGGCTATTGACTTGATGTCTTCACTCCCTGGAGAGAGACAGACACACAGGTACATGTCATGAGATAAGCAATGGACTAGGAGAGAGAGAGAGGGGGGGGGGGGGGGTGAGAGGGAGAGCAAGAGAGCAAGAGAGATGCCTGAAGAAGTAAGACATAATACAAGTAAAGCAAGTGGTTTAAGTTCAATTACTAGTTACAGGGTTCCTACTCAGTATAGAATTTGATTTGAGTCATTTCCTGGTCTGTATAAGTATGGAAAAAAGAAATTAGAGTATTGAAAATATTTCTGTTTCCAGACTATTGCCCCTATTCTGTTTTCTAAAATATACAATTCAGAATTTCCAAAAATGTTCGTCCGTGTACCCGTCCACTAATGCGGCATATCGATCCCACCATCCACTAGCATGGTTTTCTCTTTGCAGGCTACAATATTGCTCGCACGAGCAGGGATATTCTGCGCGCAAAACGAGTGCTGTGAAAGCGCACGGAAAAAGCAAAAATGATATGCGCGCGCGTCTGTTTGAGTCACGCGCACTGATCTAATTTGCGCTCGTGGGCTATGCTGCCATAAATGTCGAACCCAACTTTCAGCAGGAGTGTGGACTGAACGGACATACATTGTCAGAATGTAACATACTCGTTAACAGTTGGATTTTAGAAGCATTTATTTACATAATAAACATCTAGCTATTTGTACTCTGATGTCAAATTTAGTCTGGAAATCTGCCGAGAAGTCTGGAAATTTGAGTCTGGAAAAGTATGGAATTTTGAAATGGAAAATGTGTTGGAACCCTGTAGTTACATGTTGCTTTTGAAGTAGCTTTATCTGAGCAGCTTGTTAATCCTGCTGTCCGTCTGTCTATTGTCCTCGTTGGCTTCATAAATACATTAATCTCTCACGTGTTTGTTTATGAACAAATATGGTAATCCTCCATGTTGCCATTAGCATGCCCGAGGATTTTCCTGTGCATATATCCAGACGTGTGTTATGGTGTGTGTGTTCCTATGCGTAGCTACATCGCCTGATCGAGGTAGAGTGACAGTCAAAAGAAAAGTTTTTTGGGGAGTTTTACAAACATGGAAGCGGAGACCGTCTTGAATAAACTCGATCGTTTGTATTTTAGAAACATTTGCGGCCTGCTCTACACCACGCTGTAAAGTGTGCACACTCAGGTGTGGGAACTTGATGAGGGCGGAGCGAGAGAGCTGGCTTTTGAGCACTGGAGAGCGGAAGAGAGCGAGAGGGAGAGCAAGACAGAGAGAGAGGGAAGAAAGGAAGGAAAGACAAAGAGAGAGCTCAGTGACTGAGATGGAGGGGACGGAACAGAGTGCAAGAGTCAAAGAGAAAGAGACACTGGTAGTAAATATGAAGCTAGCCAGCTACAGAAACTGTCAGAGAGAGAGAGAGACACCGAGGGACAGAGAACAACTGATGTAGCAGCAGCAGCAGCAACATGTGTTTTGAGTTTAGCGGACATGTCAGCCAGTCTGAAATTAGTTGTGATTTAGGGGAATGTGCTGCTCGCCGCCTTCCTCCGGGCGGCTCCAGAAACAGGGCCCTGTCCTCCTCAAAACAAACCATTCACATCCAGCAAGCCGGCCGTGAACTCCCATCGTACCGGGCCCTGCATTTGCAAAGTATATGAATCAAGACCTAGTGTGTGTGTGTGTGTGTGTGTGTGTGTGTGTGTGTGTGTGTGTGTGTGTGCGTGTGTGTGTGTGTGTGTGCGTGTGTGCGTGTGTGTGTGTGTGTGTGCGTGCGTGCGTGCGTGCGTGCGTGCGTGCGTGCGTGCGTGCGTGCGTGCGTGCGTGCGTGCGTGCGTGCGTGCGTGCGTGCGTGCGTGCGTGCGTGCGTGCGTGCGTGCGTGCGTGCGTGCGTGCGTGCGTGCGTGCGTGCGTGCGTGCGTGCGTGCGTGCGTGCGTGCGTGCGTGCGTGCGTGCGTGCGTGCGTGCGTGCGTGCGTGCGTGCGTGCGTGCGTGCGCTCTGTTTTTCTCACCGACTGCTTTTGAGTCCTCTGCCTTTACGCATACGTCTTCTTTTGAGGGTGGCTTTAAAATATCTCTTTGCATGCCCGCGTCGTCGCTTTCACTCTCTCCATCTCTTTCATTGACTCTGTTTCACCGTTCAATATGTTTTTCTCGATTTCTCTCTCCAGTCACACACTCTTAAACACAAAATTATGACTCAAGACTCAACTTAATTTGAGACGCCGAACAAAAGAACTGCTGCGTTAATTAGGGAAGTAGCATCATCACATCGACCCATAATCCACCCTGTCTGGTCCCAAGACACCACGGGGGTCTAGAGACAGGCTTTGCTGGCCTGGCTCCCCTGCCGGGCCAATCAATTGGCTAGTCTGGGTCACAGAGCAAAGCTGTAAACCAATTGGGTCCAGTTACTCCCTCCCTCCCATTGCCTCGCCTCCCGGTTGTCACGGCAACAGCAGCCACCGCACACCTCGGGTTCCGTCCTCGGC
>JAPMUY010004365.1:0-30099 GCA_026901105.3 Galaxias olidus
CAGATTCACAAGAGGGCCCCCGCAATTTTCAAGATTTAAACACAATCTGTGTAGAGGAATGGGCCAAAATCACACCTGAATACTGCGGGAGATTCGTTACTTCATACAGAAAGCGCCTTGAAGCTGTCATTACAAACAAAGGCTTGTCCACTAAGTATTGAATTCATTTAAGTCAGTGTGTTCAATACTTTTTTACTGTTTCATTCCAATTTACTACACATAACTTTATTTAAATATTCCCTTTAATCTTCAGATTTTTTTTCTGGATTGTTTGAGTTAATACCAACGTCTGGTGCAAATTTCAATTAAATAGGCTCATTGGAAATACATCTACTGGACAAAATATTGATGTGTTCAATACTTATTTCCCCATTGTATATATACACATATATAAATATACATATATATACGTATGTACATACATATAGATGCATTTATGATGTATGACCTGCCTAGTAACATACCTAGTAAAACTAGATTTTTCATCATAGATAGATACATCCCTTTATTGTCATAAAAAACCCCTAGATTCTAAATTAAATGCACACCCTGGGGAGCGACATTGTAGATTGAATCATGTCTCTAGGTGTTAGACCTATTAGGTTTTTTTGGTATGTTTTACATATTTACAAAATTTACATTACAATCTGTATTTGTAAGCTGAAACAGTTGGGATGCATAAACATTTGCAACCAAAGGTAAATTTAACCAAAGTAAATTAGATTGTATTTTGTACTGTTTTAATGGTATCACACATTAATATCCCTACAATCACATGTTGAGGATGCCCTTTAGTTTCAAAATGACAGATAATACATGAAAAACCCACAACCACCAGCATAGGCCAATACTATAAACTATAAACATGTGCATTGATGTTAGCCAAGACATCATCTATTTTGTTCAACTTTGTAAATCCCCTCAAACCTACTGGTTTAAATAAATCTGGTTCATCAAGACACTTGTAATAACGTACATTTGTCAATCTGAAAACATAAAAAATTTAGATCAAGCGAAAAATACATTCATATCGGAAGAATTGTCATTGAAAATTTTCAGTGTAATAATGAGTTTAAAACATTTCCTGAACCAAGGGTAAAACATAGCATAAATAATTGGGTTCATAGTGGAATTAAAGGATGCCAGCCAGAGTAATACCTCAAAGACAGTTTCAGGTATGCTATAGTCAATGTAGTGATTAATGATGGAGTTTAGAAAGAAAGGCATCCAACAAAAGATAAACACACACACTACAATTCCCAGTGTCTTGGCTGCTTTGTGCTCTGAGCGTTTAGACAGCCCTCCCTTCGTATTACAAAATTGGTTACTGTCTTCAATCTTTCTAGCATGTTCTTTAGCCACCAAAAATATTCTGGTATACAAGCCCATCATGACAGTGCATGGAAAGAAAAAGAATACCAAAGGGTCAATAGTTCCCCAAAGAGAGTTAAAGAACAAGTTACAGCTGCCTAAGCAATAAATCGACTCTAGAAAGTACTCCAGCCCTGCAATATTGGCCTTGGAATATATTAGTCCATAGTTGTAGATTGCAGCCACTACCCAGCAAGATAACACCATGAGCCATGCCACATTCATAGTGACCTTCTTGATGTAGCGCAGTGGATTACACACAGCCTCATAGCGGTCCACAGCGATACAGACTATGTGTAAAATTGAGACAGAGGCTAAAAACATGAAGAAAGCAGAGTGAAGCAGGCAGAATGAGTCTCCAAAGAACCAACAGCCTTCGACAGCAAGTGATGCACTAAAGGGCATAACAGTCAGTCCCAGTAGCAGATCTGCTAGGGCCAGAGACAGGACCAGCATGTTGGTGGGGCTGTGCAGCTGTTTAAAATGAGCAATACTCAGAATGATAACAGAGTTCCCAAAAATAGTAACCATTATGCCAAACGAAAACACAACATACAAACCAAATTGAGCCCCTTCACTGAACTGTACCCTGTGACACGATACATTAGAGTCTGGGTAGCAGAGCTCCTCATCTGCTGGCTTATCCAGCATTATCAACGTTACTAAACAACACCTCACCAGACAGGATGCATAAAAATTCTATAGACATCCATCTCTTCACGCACAGTCTCAGACATTTATACGCCGTCATGCTTGGTCAACCCCCCCACCCCCACCCCCAACCCCAACCCCCCACAAGCAACATGCACACACATGCCATGCAATGCAATGCAAGCTCATGCTTTTAACTGTGCAAATAGATAGGATGATATCATTTGTTCATGTCGATAGAGGTGGTGACATAAACCACTGTAAAATAATTGAACTGCTTACAAACTCTTTCAGATATTTTTTGTATTGTGTAATGATGTAGATTGCCAAGAGGACTGGGGATGCAAACCTTAAGAGTGCATCTGAGCCCACATGACTTATTTGTTTGATGACGGTAATAAAAAAAAGTTAAACAATAAGTAAGTAAAGCAAACATATCACATGAGGCAAGATTTAAACATTTTAAATTTACTATTTTAATGTTATCTGGATTGGCTGGGATTCAGTGTGTCTCAAACTTTGGCAGGCGGGAACATTAATAAAGGAGTACAAAATGTGAGTCTGTTTGCATGTCTTATAAAGCCTGGTTTACACTTCTGGAAAGATGCCCCTTAATGTCTCTACTTAGCTAAGCAGAAATGGGGTTTCTGGGAAAGCGTCGCTCGCAGAGGCCCGATGACTTTGGAAACGGGGAGTCCTCCCAAATCCTAAGAGCTCCCATGCGTCAAACAATCGCTGATTGGTTTTTAAAGGGAAGGACAGAAGAAGTGAGAAGACATCCGGTAAAATTTGGGTTTGAAAATATTCACAGATCGCCATTAAAACAACAGAGCAGTTTGAGGAACAACTCGCGGAAGAGGTTGGTAAATAGGTTGTACGATCTCTTTGCAAAAAAACTACAAAAATACGGTTTGTATACTGTTGTGGCCAAATTTGGGCATCCTAGCGGATGTTCCGGCCTTGGATGTGGTACAGGGGTGAGGGGACGGTCAGATCGAGGTCCAGGTCACCAAAGAGACAGTATGTGCCTTTTGGAGACACTGAAGGCTAGAAGTTTGGGTTAAGTCATAACATTAAGTCATGTCTTAGTTTCCTGCGTACGTGTCTTTAGATATGCTGATTATGAACATGTGATCCATCTTGTCCAATGGAATGATTGTTTATCTTATAGACCTATATACTCGTTAGAACCTTGTCAACTAATCAGAACTTACTATGTCGTTAGACTAATCTAACTGTAGTATTTTCTCTGTGTACAGACTCTGAATCAAGACTGTAGTCATCAATAAATTTGTACTTGATCTTTTCAGGGTTTCTCCCTCATTAACTGGTTATTTTCTGTCATAGATTGAAATTATCCATTACAATTGGCGACAAGGATGAGGATGGATATCTCCTTGCCGTGTCTCCACAGGGCTGGCTAGCCGCGGGCTGACTCCAGGAAAGAGAAAGACGTCCACAGAGCCTGTGGGGAGACGACTGGATACTCCATGAAACGAACTCAGAGGTGAGAATCCAAAAACAAAAGAATCATGTACTAAATTATCCAGATAACAAGTGGGAATACTTCACCCCACGGGAACTTGTCTCTTTATAGGCCGCCAAAGCCTAGAAGTAGCCGGAGAAGTAACTAATCTCCGGGGACTGTAGTAGTCCAGTTGTGGTGGTTAACTGCAACCAATTGTAGCTGGAGAATTAACCAATCTCCGGGGGATGTGGTAGTCCGTGGCCCAGTGCCAACTAGCGGTATGCGAGGGTATACTGTGAGAAGTAATTAATCTCTGTCGTGGGGTTTCCCCGCCAAAAAAAACGTAGTTAGGTAAAGGCTTAACTAAAATAGAGCTTAACTTTAAATAGGCTAAAGGTAAAAGTAGATGCGTGACTATATAGATGTCTTACCCAAAATAGTTTCAGTTTGGATAAAAGGGCTTGTAGATTTGTCTGCATACTGAATCAACACAGAGTGTTAGAATTCTTGAGGAAAACCTAATGTCAGTGTGTGTTTGTGTGTTAACTGAGTGTTAAACTTGTCCTGTGACAAAGTCCCCAGGTCGAATCAACGGAGAGCCATGGGAAACAGACAAAGGCGGTTCCTACATTGGACAGTCCTTTGACTGGTCATATTGTGATGGTGGCCCAGAGGATGGGTGAGAGTAACATTTTGCAAGTTAACTGGTGGAACAAGTTAACAGGAGGGGAGTTTTCTCTCCAGGGAACGCTAGAGGTTTCTCTCACTCCATCACAAGAGGCTGTGTATTACATGCGAGATTCAGTGCCACACATAGCCCTATTTAAACAGCCTGATGTGTTTTGGGACAATAGTGCTTCATGGATCACAGAGATGCAAAATTTAAAAGATTGGAAAGAGGGAGAGGGACAAGATTTTTCTCCCTCACTTTAATGCTTTCGTTTCGAGTTGAAAACAGAGATAGCTACTGTGCGCAGTGGCGGTCTGCCAACTTTTCAAGGTTCCACACAGCTGGTCTCTTCCTTACTCGGTTTAACAATGGAGAAACAGGTCCTTGTCTCTCAAGTACCTGACAAACTATGGGCGAAAGACAAGTATGATGTGGGATTGATAAAGGGGGCGCGACCTTTGGTTATCAAACCTAAGGGCACTATTAGACCCAGAGGGAGCACAATAGCCCCTTAAAAAGGAGGTGGAAGGAGGCATTCGTCCGATCCATGAGGCCTTAGTTAAGAGTGGGGTAGTCGTCCCAATTCCTGATTCTCCCTGTAATTCACCAATATTCCAACTGAAAAAGTCAACTGGAGGTTGGCGTTTCATTCATGATCTCCGTCTGGTAAATGAGTGTCTTTCCAAGGGCACCTGTTGTTCCTAATCCAGTAACCAGTTTGTCTCAGGTACAACCGGAGACACAGTGGTTCAGCGCGATTGACCTCACAAATTTATTTTACAGTGTCCCTGTAGACCGTGATTCACAATTTTGGTTTACATATACATTTGGGGGCCATAAGTACAAATTCACACAAATGGCTGTGGGTTATGTTGGGAGTCCTGCTGTGTAATCTGAAGAACTATCTAGGAATCTAGAAGGCTTGATTCCCAGCGAAGGTAGTGTGTTGATCCTCTTTGAAGATTATCTGTTAATCTGTGGGAAAACTGAGGAATCTTTGCGTGCAGATACTGTGTCTTTGTTAAAATATCTTGCAGAGAATGGACACAAGGCAGCGAAGTCAAAACTCCAGCGGGTAAGAAAGAAAAGTCACATATCTAGGTCATAGGTGACCCTGCAAGGCCGCAGTTTGAATAATAATCTACAGTTGGCTTTTCAGCAATTCCTAAATCTGTCAACAAAAAGCAAGAAATTTGCCTGTTAGGGGTAGCTAAGGACTATGTAGCTAACACAACCAGATCTGTTAAACTGGACTTCGAATGGAGAACAGTACTTGTGTACACCCAATAATCTTTGCTAGCATCTTTTTCCCTGTCTAGGATGACATAACCATAACACATTTTTTTTCTCCTCATGTCTCTGAGAGACACAGCTTCATATGTGTAGTTCTTACACAGGAACATGGAGGAAAGCAGATTTCGATGGGTTATTACTCAAAAGGCTTGGATTCTGTGGCTTGAAGTCTCATTCCATGTCTGCGTTCTGTGGTTTGTGTAAATGTAACAACAGCAGGCTTGATGTTACATTTCACACGCAGTACATGCACTATTTTTCAAGCCAAGACAGCATTTCTTCACAGATTGCATTCTCCAGTATCAAAATGTCTGCTGATGATGGTACATGCTAATCTAGAGTGCTGCATCGCACTGTTGTTTCATCTACTCTTAATGCCGTCTCTTTCATAGAGGGAGATCCTTATGATTGGGTAAAGGTAGGGGAGTTCTCATGTGAACCAAGACCGGATCTCACTGACATTGCTTATGAGAATGCTGATAATCTGTTCTTTGTTGATGGTTCAGTGCAGCGCTCACAGAGGGGTAAGCCTATGGACCAATCACTCACGAGACCAGAGAGTGGACGCCTAGACATCTTTTGCCAGAAGAGGCTGAGTTGTATGCGCTCACTCGAGCGTGTGGACTCTCTTTGGGTGAAACACTTGTCGTTATATCCAAATTTATGCCATGTCTATGCTGGTCATATAACTTTAATTCCTTATGGAGTCAGAGGGTTTTTTCACATCTACTGGGAAGCCAATAGGCAATCATGCCCTTGTGAAACAACATATTGGCTGCCATCCAACTTTCTCCCTTATCAACTCTACCCATTTGCTCTCCAGGATGTCTCCTTGCTTCAACAAGGGAATAAAGCTCCAAAGGGAGGGGGGGTAGAAAGGGCAGTCATAACAATGGGAGAGCCCATCCACGCCGAAAAGCCCGTAGTATGTGTATAATTGATAAAATTATAGGAAAGCTGACAGTTAAATTGTCGAATATTAGTAGAAAGCCATACTTCTTGAGGTTTCATTACATAAAAAATTCATTTTATCAGATGTCACCACTATATGTTTTTGTTTGACTTTGTTAGGGAACATTCGACCATGGGTCGTTTTGATTTGTCTACAGTGAGTGTTTTCTTTTCATGTAAAACTGAACCGCAGGCTTACTAAGAATATACATTGATGAAATAATAGCCAAAAGGTTGTTATATGTCACTAATAAGTGTCTTTTTGTTTTCTTCTCTCAAGCTAGAAGGTAGTTAAGCCTCTGGACACCTGGGACTTGATCAATCCCGGGCTTCCAGAAATGCCTGTTATTTTTGAAGGTGTGCTATTTAGCACTATTTACAAGAATTATCGGAAGCAAGTTGCCATAAATTAACAGAAAATCCAAATTAACCACTTTGGTTTGCTTAAAATTGGAATAAGATATACTCATGCCTAGGTGTCACCGACTCCTCTCTGTATTTGGAACTGGTGGGTGCACACACTTTTTTGTGAAATAGAGACGAGTCCAAACTTTTACCAGGCTAAGAGTACAACAAATTGTGACTGAATAATGCTAATCCCAGTCTTCCTAAAAGAGAATAAAATTGCTGCAAGTGTCAAGAATAACCAGTGTAAAACCATTTGCATTCACAATTGTTTTCTGAATTTGATTAAATATAGTTTCTTAAGAACTCATATTGAATCAAAGGGGAGTATATATACAGTTAGGCCCAAAAATATTCCGTTTGCATTTGGAAGCTGTTGCTGTGAACACACAACATGCGGTCAAAGGAGCTCTCAATGGAGGTGAAACCGACCATCCTGAGGCTGAAAAAAAAGAAGAAATCCATCAGAGAGATAGCAGAAATGTTAGGAGTGGCCAAATCAACAGTTTGGTACATTCTGAGAAAAAAGAGTGCACTGGTGAGCTTGGGAACTCAAAAAGGCCTGGACGTCCACGGAAGACAACAGTGGTGGATGATCGCAGAATCCTTTCCATGGTGAAGAAAAACCCCTTCACAACATCCACTCAAATGAAGAACACTCTCCAGGAAGTAGGTGTATCAGTATCTAAGTCTACCATAAAGAGAAGACTTCATGAGAGTAAATACAAAGGATTCACCACAAGGTACAAACCATTAATCAGCCTCAAAAAGAGAAAGGCCAGAATTGACTTTGCCAAAAAACACCTGAAGAAGCCAACCCAGTTCTGGAACAGCATTCTTTGGACAGATGAGACTAAGATCAACCTGTACCAGAATGATGGGAAGAAGAAAGTTTGGAGGAGAATTGGAACAGCTCATGATCCAAAGCACACCACATCTTCTGTAAAACATGGTGGAGGCAGTGTGATGGCATGGGCATGCATGGCTTCCAATGGCACTGGGTCACTTGTGTTTATTGATGATGTGACAAAAGACAGAAGCAGCCGGATGAATTCTGAAGTGTATAGGGATATACTTTCTGCTCAGATTCAGCCAAATGCAGCAAAGTTGATTGGACGGCGCTTCACAGTACAGATGGACAATGACCCAAAACATACTGCAAAAGCAACCCAGGAGTTTTTTAAAGCAAAGAAGTGGAATATTCTGCAATGGCCGAGTCAATCACCAGATCTCAACCCAATCGAGCATGCATTTCACTTGCTCAAGACAAAACTTAAGGCAGAAAGACCCACAAACAAGCAACAACAGAAGACCGCTGCAGTAAAGGCCTGGCAAAGCATCACAAAGGAGGAAACCCAGCGTTTGGTGATGTCCATGGGTTCTTCATCTGCACTTCAATTCCGTTGTAGTTGTTTCATTTCAAATCCAATGTGGTGGCATGCAAAGCCCAAATCATGAAGATTGTGTCACTGTCCAAATATTTTTGGGCCTAAATGTATATATATATATATATATATATACATTGCATCATCAGAAACAATTTGTATAAGTGTTTGAACTCATCCGTATGACTGTTGAGCTGTTCAACTCAAAGATTACTGCCACACCACTTGTTTGCTTGGCTGTATGCTTGGTTTTCTGTTCCTGATTGGGATAAACATTCCCAGTGGACCCAGACATTGGGGGAAGTTCCACAGAGGGGACAGGGAGGTCCAACCCGAAGACATTAAACCACGACAATGAAGGAGACACGGGAATTCATTTCCATGGATTAAACCATGTTGAATTATTGCAGCCCTGTGATAGACTGGCGACCTGTCCAGTGTGTACCCTGCCTCTCGCCCTGTGTGTCCGCTGGGATAGGCTCCAGCCCCCCCCCCCCCCCCCCCCCCCCCGTGACCCTGTACAGGATAAGCGGTAAAGCTGCTAAAGGATGGATGGATGGATGAATTATTGCATTTTCTCAAGACTTTCCATTTCCAGGCTTGTGAGACACAGCAGACTATACCAGTGCCACAAACATCAACAAAGATACTGGGACTGGTGAAGCAGTTCAGGCACAAAAGGGGACACTCCGAGACAGACGGGGCCTGTTAACAACCAACACATCGGAAAGAGGCCAAAGAAGCCAATTGCTGGGTTCACATGTCCCATTGCGAGCCAGCCTGGTATCCAGAAGGCCAAACACCAGAGACAGAAGGAACGTCAGGCCCCAGCATGGAGGACTGAGACGGGTAGTATTATCTATGAAAGTGTCTTGTGTTTTTCATTCTCTGCTCTCTGATATCAGGAGAAATTGGCTGGGATTCAGTGTGGCTCAAAATTTGGCAGGAGGGGAAATGAATAAAGGAGTACAAAATGTGAGTCTGTTTGCATGTCTTGTAAAGCCTGGTTTACACTTCTGGAAAGATGCACCTTAATGTCTCTGCTTAGCTAAGCAGAGATGGGGTTTCTGGGAAAGTGTCGCTTGCAGAGGCCCGATGACTTGGAAACGGGGGCTATGGTCGAATTCTCTATTTTGCTTTGGAAGGTTCCTAACTGGGTGAAATGATCCGGAAATATCTAAGTGGCAGCCATGAAAAGTACTGGTTGAATTATCTTAAGTGCTAAGGAAAAGGTGCTTCAATGCTTCCTAACTTGTGTACTTTAGCATAGGATACACTGGACCATCCTTTACGAAAGGAAAGAAGCATATGCCGCCCCCACAATTCCTTGCGGCACCAATGCTTTAAAAGTACGCATCCTTCGGCCGTTCACGAAAACATACGAATGTAATGGCTGACAAAGGATCACGCAGGTCAACATAAGTTACCGTTACTGATTAGGCTAAGCATTTTCCATCTTATTCCCTAGTTTGCTAATATGCTTATGTTTGGCTCTTTCAAAAATATGTTCAGCTCATAGTTATAAACGTTAAGCCATTGTTGTAAATTACCAAAGGAAAGCTCACGTTGAACCGATTAGCCTAGTAATTGCATTAGTTATATGTTTCCACTTGAGCGTTGTTGTCTGTCCAGTCTTTACAATTAACATATTACTGAAGTCACAGATGCAGAAACCCTTGCCCTAATAAAGGCAAGGGCGAGATGCGCTTTCTGTAGTCCATCTTCGGGATATTGTAGTTTCACCACGAAGACCCACGTCAATGGAAACCGCCATCGCATTATTACGTAACCTAGTGTAAGTGCAGTCGGATTCCTTTAGCAATGCCATTATCTTTTCCTAAGTCCTTATGAATTCTCCTTCACGTCTTTCCTTAACCTCATGACGTAACCTCATGACGTTTTCCCTCGGGGTTAAGGAAAAGTACAAAGTGAAAGTCATTAGGACGTACTTTATTGAGGAATTCGACCGTAGCCGGGGAGTCCTCCCAAATCCTAAGAGCTCCCATGCGTAAAACAATCACTGATTGGTTTTTAAAGGGAAGAAAAGAAGAAGCGAGAAGACTTCTGGTATAATTTGGGTTTGAATATATTCACAGATCGGTTAATAGATATTTGTACATAAAATAAAATACACTGGTGGCAATGGACAGCAACGAACAATAGGCAACGTAACTGAAGAAAAATGTTCCATAACAAATAAAAATTCAAATTGCATATTGATTCCTCTGGAACCTTGCCTTAACTTATCAGAACACAAGAATGCAAAAAAAAGATTATGCCGCCACGTTATTATAGATCCCACTTAATTTCTTTGTTAAGCCACGCCCTCAATCTTTCGGATTGGCCAGATGCCCATGCACGAGAGTTTTCTTTTTTTTTTTGCATCTCAATAAGCCTTATCGTTGAGATAATCATGATAACAATATACACATTAAATATCGGAATATTCATTTAGCCAATATTGTGCAGCCCTAAAGCAGAGTCCCCACCATCAACTGTCACAAATAGCAGAGGCGGGGTCAAAGCTATTGTACATAGCAACTGGAAGTAAGTAAAATCCAAAGAGCCTCGCTCTTAAGAAAAGAATGAAAATGTTCACGCGTCTAGGGGAAAGTTTATGTAACATAGATTTTGTTATATCAATCATATTGTTTCATTTTCAGAGGATAATGTTCCTCTCCAGTTTCTACGGTCGTTGACGGAAGAGGCAGTCATCAACAGGGACAGATGCTGTTGCAGACCAGGACATTGCCGATGACACCTTGCAAGAAGAGACGGAACTGGTGATGGTGGCTGAAGAGGTTCAACATGCTGGATCAGAGGAAGGTATTCAGTCAGAAAGCACATTTTCAACTCTGGTCTTTATATTAATCTTCAAATTTCTATCAAACATTATGGCTATTTTTGTGATCAAGCCATTACTGTTGCTTAAATTATTATTTGTATTGTTTTTCAGATTCACATAAAGCTGCTGTAGCAGAATCCACTGAAATGTGCCAGGCGCTGTTAGCCATAATCAACAGCGACTCGTCTTTCACAGCCTCATCAGTAGCTGCAGTAAAGGACAAAAAAAAAAAAAACATCTGTCTATGATAGTCAAAGCATTACACGTTTAGCCTTACGGGCCTGCCATCCATGCACAGCAAACAGCAGTGGCGAGACGCAGGGTGCCGTTGGGTGGAAGACGCCGACTGTTGGGTGCCCTACCAAAGTCACGACAGGACCAGACCATGTTAATGACCAATTAGCCAAGCGGGTCCAAACACCAGCTCCCCATTACCCGGCACACTCTGTGTCGGAGGGCAAAAGCCAACCAAAATGAATGTAATAGAGAATAACACTAGTATATAATACTTACCCGTGCACCTGGCTACCAAATTTCTAGTAAAAAAAAAACAAGAACTATGTCATTGTATTAAGGCATTTTCTTCACAAATGAATGTCTCAAGTCTTAAAATTTGGTTGTTTAATTATCACCTGTGTTTTTGTCCTCTTGTTTTATAATCTAATTTCCTGTGCACCAAAATTAAGTAAATTTTTAATAGGAGTGAATTCTACCCTATGGTGATTACAGATGTAAATGCCCGTGTTTTTAACTTGGAATTACTTTTACAATATTTAACAATAGGGGAATTATATTTTATTAAAACAGTGTACAATTGAAAACCTGCAACAGGTCAAATTTGCCCCATGGCGGTTCTAGATATAAAGATGAATTCAATATCATATGATAATTAACATTATTCTATGCCTCTGTTATTAGAATTTAATGTTGTTAAGTGCATTTTTTACATCAAGTCAAATGTGAAGGATAGATAGATATTTTAAAAGGTTGAAATTTGATGCTTGAAGATTTTAATTAAATATTTTTAAATGTCAAGCCAACTGAGAAATGGAATATGTAAAACATTTTGGAGTCCTCACCCTACTTGAAGGTACAGTCGATTGATAGCAATGAAGCCACATTTACATGTTTTACATTAAGGAAAGTATACATCTGCAATTAAAAATTGAAACTCATGTGCATGGGCATCTGGCCAATCCGAATGCTTGAGGGCGTGGCTTACCAAGAAATGTAGTTTGAGCCATAATAAAGCGCCAACACTATTTTGCTACCAGCTAGCCTGCTATCCTCCTGACTAGCATTTATGTAAATTTTCTTTTTTTAAACACTACACTTATTCAATGTGCTATCTATGAATACTAGATCATGCTAATTACCTAGGTTATGTTAATTTGACAGATCTACGTCAAATAATTCATTAAATCCAAACTATGCATACCTGGCTGTAAGGCCTGGGGTAGGCAGGGGCAAGGGTAGGCTAAGCCCACCCAAACGTCCTTCTTGCCCACGCAATCAAAACTTTGTTTTTTCGGCAATGAAAAAATAGCACCAAAAATTCCAGAACAGTTTCAAACTTCTGATTAGGTGAGCAGGCTTGTTCACAAAGATTGTTATGGGGGGTCGCGACTCAAAAAGGTTGAGAACCAATGGACTAAGCTATCTATCGGGTAGGTCCACCGATTGCCCACCTAATAAATACGTCACACCGTCCATAGAGCTCTTTGACACACTTTAAACACACCAAGGTCAACAAAGATGTGCTACACTTACACCACACATTTCTTGGTAGAAAATGCAATTTCTTACCTTCTGGCTTCATCTTTTATAAAGCCATCTTCCTTGTCTTTCTGGATGCAAAGTCCTTCATAATGTCTATCACCGATATCATCTTTCTCGCAGGTGGTGATGCGCGTGGGCCTGGTCAGGTGGGTCCTTCTTCACTGAAGCTAGCTACCTCTTGGCTTGTAATTGTAGCTTTGACGTTAGACTCCTGGCTATCGTTAAGCCTCTTCATTTCAGCTAGTAGCAACGCTCATCTTTTTGAGCTGACTGAAAAAAGTTTTTCATTACATTATTATTTGGGCTTAAAGCTCTTTCCAGCTCCCTCTTTTTTTTCTCCTTTCATTTCCGGCATCACGATTTATGTGTAGGTCCATGCATTGCAAACATTAACTCCAACGTTGTCTGATAATTTAGAGTAGAGTAATACGTTTCTCAGGTCACGTGAGTCACTTTTTTTCCTTTTCTTTTTTCATAACTGGAGTAACATAAAATTACTCATACCATTTTCAGAACGTTTTCATATTGAAACAGGCTACATTTGACTAAATTAACAATAAAAACAGTGTTCATTTTGTTGTTTTAATAAGTAATTAATATTTTGCCTCAAAATAAAATGTTGTTATCATTGCTTAGGACGAACATGATGATTGCTGCCCTCCATGACCATCGCCAATTTAGCCTATGGCCCAAAGCTTTGTTGGGTTTAACTCTGTTCACTGGTTTTGCGATCACAAATTCCGACAGTACCAAAAAAGAGAGTGGAGAGTGAGGGAAAATATAGTGGAAAAACACTAACTGGTTATTAAATAAAAGTAAGTTAATGAATTAGGCCTAATTAATTAATGAACAGCTGACCTGCCACCTGGTTAAACTGTAAAAACATTAAGTGGCCTTTTACTTCGGTCCCCATAAATTCAGATTTCCTTGGTTGATGACAGTAATATCTTAATGTAAATGTTATGCATATGTAGGGCTATCTGGTCTTATCTGGAAAATAATAAACGTTTGAATGATAAAAAAAAAAGTGTATATCAATATTTTAGTCATATATTTTACATTGTCTGCGTTTGGACAAATCTATCAATAAATGCACAAAAATAATGGTCATATTCCAAAAGGACAAGCTTTCAGGGGATGAAATAAAAAAAAAATCTCCTTAACAATTTGACCATGCATTTCATTGCATGATGTTGATCTCTTTGTAAAAGTAAAAGTGTAAACTGAGTATGCGTGATAGAGAGGAGGTGTGTCTGGAACACGTGGTGCTTACTTTAAAACATATTTCTGAGAGTGCAGTTCAGCTTAATATCTCACTCACTCACTCACTCACTCACTCACTCACTCACTCAGTGTGCGGTAAGTCAGCTAAGCCTAGGTTTGTGTATTGTAGAGTATATTGTTCTGTAATATATTGTTGTTATTATTTAGACTTTCGAAACAGTCACACAATATTTTTGAAATAACTTTTTGCTGTTTTGTCATATTTCAGTCTTCCTAGCAGGATGGAGGCACTGCTTTGCTATGAGGGCAGAAATGGGTCTTGTTTCAAGACAGTGTATCCACTAACCGTAAAAATTATTCTGTACATGACTCTGGGGGCTGTTTCAGTCTTCACTGTATTTGGAAACCTTCTAGTCATCATCACTGTTGCTCACTTCAAACAGCTTCACACTCCAACTAACTATCTTGTCTTGTCTCTGGCTCTGGCTGACCTCTTACTAGGGATAGTCGTCATGTTTCCTAGCATGATTCAAAGTGTGGAAACTTGCTGGTATTTTGGAGAAATGTTCTGTAAAATCTATAACAGCGCAATTGTTCTCTTTGGCACTGCCTCAATTCTTAATCTATCTTTTATTTCTATTGAACGATATTATGCTGTCTGTCACTCTATGCAGTATAAAAGAAAGATCACTAGTCATACTACTCTGATAATGATCTCAGTAAGCTGGGTTTTTGCTATCTTTGAGGGCTTTGTAATGATGTTTCTGAAGCTTAATATGTTAGGAGTTGAAGACTTCTACCATGCTCATGTTGAATGCGAAGGTGGATGTATATTATTTCTAAATAAAGGAGCAAGCACCGCGTCATCGATACTCTCGTTTTACATACCAGGAATCATTATGCTCTGCATTTACCTCAAGATTTTGTTAGTAGCAAAAAAGCAAGCACGCAGCATACACAATACAAAGTGTCTGAGCTCTGAAAGAGCTTTGGAAAAATCCCAGAGAAAAGCCACAAAAACGCTTGCGATCATCATGGGGGTGTTTCTATCCTGTTGGACTCCCTTTTTTGTGATTAATGTTATTGATCCATTTATCAGTTATTCCATACCCCCACGTTTGTTTACAACACTTCTGTGGTTTGGTTTCCTGAATTCTACTTTGAATCCTTTGGTGTATGCATTTTTTTACAGTTGGTTTAGGAAGGCATTAATGTTGTTTATGTCATGTAAAATCTTTCAAACAGACTCTTCTGATATTAAGTTGTTTTCTGAATGAATAATTTCAAAGCTGGAAGACTTCCATTTATGATTTGTGGAATTATAATACCTGCTGTTCAATTAATGCCTTACTTTGTATTTTTTAAATGCAGTGAATGACTAACAGAATAATAATCATACTAGATTGCTTTTTAGATTTTATTTATAGAGGAATTTGAGATTTCATTGTTAGGACAATTTGTGGACAGGAAAGGTGGGAGAGAGAGAATGGGAGACATGCAGCAGAACGGCCTGAGCCGGAATCGAACTGCTGTGTCAAGGACTAGCCTTTATGGTGTGGGTCTTAGCCCGATGAGACATCGGGGAACCCCAGATTGCTTTATCTTCAATACTCCACTCACACCCAAGTTGTTCATAGTGTGTAACAAAAAGGGATTTAATAAAAATAGTTGCTTTTCCACTCTATGCAATAAAACTGTATGAGGTTCAAAGTGACTTTAATGTACCATTCAGTTGAGCATTTTATTAACTTTTTATTAACTTCATTAAAAGCCTGTCGCAAAGTGGACGTGTCGTTTTTACACCAACTTTAGTAAAAGGGAAAATCATCTAAATTATATGGTGCTTCAATTGCATGTATCTGCACTTACTGCCCCCATACTAATTTGTCAAAGCAAAACAATGTAAGTTTATACAGTATGTTACCAATTGTTAACTTATGTACTAGAAACAGTACGTACTAAAAACAATTTTGAAAGCACTACTGTTTCTTTAAGCACGACATGTAAGTCACAGGCTTAACCCTTAAAGGCCTAGTATATGACTGACTATAGATCTTTTTTTGAGTGTTTCAAAAACTGTTCAGACAACACTACAGCGCTGATGGAATAATTAAATATCCTAGAACACACAGTACTTCTTTTTTTAATCTAACTATATTTAGGCCGTCATATAAATAAAAAAATTTATGAATCATGAAAAAAGTGTACATTTAATTTTTTGTTATGCAATAGCATAAGCGTAAGCACTTGTAGCACTAATATAAATCATTACTGTTCTCAGAATCTAATATCCTCTCCGGGAACCATTACCTTATCGTGGTGGAGAGGTTTGTGTGTCCCTATGGACCTGGGGGCTGTGTTGTCTGGAACCTTGTGTTCCTGGTAGGGTCTCCCATGGCAAATTGGTCTCGGGCGAGGGGCCGGACTAAGAATGGTTCAAAAACCCTCATGGAAAGAACAAAAAGAGAGGATGATACCCGGCCTGGAGGAAGCCTGGGGTCCCCTTCTGGAGCCTTCTGGAGGTGCCTCAAGGGGCGGTAACCCTCGAACATCCTGGTGGACACAAAGCCCCAGGGGTTGATGAGATCCGCCCAGAAATGCTGAAGGCTCTGGGTGTTGAGGGACTGTCATGGATGACACGTCTTATCAACATTGCGTGGAAGTCGGGGACAGTACCTAAGGAGTGGCAGACTGGGGTGGTGGTTCCCCTGTTCAAAAAGGGGGACCGGAGAGTGTGTGGCAACTACAGAGGCATCACATTACTCAGCCTCCCCGGGAAAGTATACTCCAGGGTGCTGGAAAGGAGGGTTCGACCGATAGTCGAACCTCGGATTGAGGAGGAACAATGCGGTTTCCGGCCTGGTCGTAGAACAACGGACCAGCTTTTTACCCTCGCGAGGATCTTTGAGGGGGCCTGGGAGTATGCCAATCCGGTCTACACGTGTTTTGTGGATTTGGAGAAGGCGTATGATCAGGTTCCCCGGGAGATACTGTGGGAGGTGCTGCGAGAGTATGGGGTGAGGGGGTCTCTACTCAGAGCCATCCAACATCTGTACTCCCAAAGCGAGAGCTGTGTCCGGGTCTGCGGCAGTAAGTCGGACTCGTTTCCGGTGAGGGTTGGCCTCCTCCAAGGCTGCGCTTTGTCACCCATCCTGTTTGTGGTATTCATGGACAGGATCTCACGGCGTAGCCGCGGGGGAGGGGGCTGCGGGTTGGTGGGCAGAGGATTGCATCACTGCTTTTTGCAGATGATGTGGTCCTGATGGCATCATCAGTCTGTGACCTGCAGCACTCATTGGATCGGTTCGCAGCCGAGTATGAAGCGGCTGGGATGAGGATCAGCACCTCCAAATCTGAGGCCATGGTTCTCAGCAGGAAACCGATGGATTGTCTACTCCAAGTAGGGAATGAGTCTTTACCCCAAGTGAAGGAGTTCAAGTATCTTGGGGTCTTGTTCTCGAGTGAGGGTAAAATGGAACGAGAGATGGGCCGGAGAATTGGAGCAGCGGGTGCGGTGTTGCAGTCGCTCTATCGCACCGTTGTGACGAAGAGAGAGCTGAGCCAGAAGGCAAAGCTCTCAATCTACCGGTCTATCTTCGTTCCTACTCTCACCTATGGTCATGAAGGGTGGGTCATGACCGAAAGAACGAGATCGCGGATACAAGCGGCGGAAATGAGTTTCCTCCGGAGGGTGGCTGGCATCTCCCTTAGGGATAGGGTGAGAAGTTCAGCCATTCGTGAGGGACTCGGAGTAGAGCCGCTGCTTCTTTGCGTAGAAAGGAGCCAGTTGAGGTGGTTCGGGCATCTAGTAAGGACGCCACCTGGCTGCCTCCCTAGGGAGATGTTCCAGGCACGTCCAGCTGGCCGGAGGCCACGGGGCAGACCTAGAACCAGGTGGAGGGATTATATCTCCACACTGGCCTGGGAACGCCTTAGAATCCCACAGTGAGAGCTGGTAAATGTGGCCCGGGAAAGGGAAGTTTGGGATGCCCTGCTGGAACTGCTACCTCCGCGACCCAACCCCGGACAAAGCGTATGAAGATGATGATGATGATGATGATGATGATGAGAATCTAATATTGCAAGCAACTGTAATGTGTTTCTTTGAGTTGTATGTAAGAAGGAATGTGTCAGACTTGAAGGAATGTGTCTTACTTGAACAAATAAATTACCCTCTTAAGTAATAACTCACAGTGAGATTGAAAATTAAATAAATAAATAAATACATTTAAATGTGGAAACATGACCAATGTCCCCACTAAGAGGTAAGCCACAGCCATTGATAGGACGATAAGCGAAGATAGAGTAGTTGGAGTGTGAAGCTGTTTAGTTAGTGTTTAGTAGTAGAGAGTAGTTAGTTAGTTAGTTAGTTCTTTAGCCGTAGTTATTGTACACTCCAAACTGGGTGAAATAATTGATAATTTGGTAATTAATTAATCAATCAATCAATCAATTAATTAATTATCACAAAAAAATGAAATTCTATTATCATAAAAACAATTCCTGCCTGACATGTCATTAGTCGGATCACATAAATCTACTGCACAGCAATAAACTGTGTTATTCTCACAGTTAAAGGGGAATTTCACCAAAAAACAACAACAAATTAATTATTCTCCTCTTATTATAAACAACTGAACAAGTGAGAGAAGTTTCATAATGGTGTTCTATATTCCAAACACTGATAAAGCGCATTCTGAGAAAGCACACCCAGAGGTTGTATTGTTTGGAATTTTTATCCTAAAAATGAATGTACCTTTCCAGTATTGCATTCCGTGAAAAATGTGTACTATCATGATTGCTGCATAAACCTACATGGGAAAACCTACATGGTTTGTCCTCTTCTTAAGGAGCCATTTGGCATGATAGCTGATCATGGATTGGCGACAGGTGTGTTGAACTAATAATTTGTGAGTTGAAGAATATTTATAGGGGTCTGTTTGTTTCAGTGAGAGGAATGACACGGAGGAGCAGGAATCTCCTCGTTGCACGGAACAAAAAGAGCAAGAAGCTGACCAGGCAGAAACGTTTGTGTGTTTAGTCTGCAACAATATACGGGTGAATCCCAGAACATTACATCTCAATCTGTGCCTAGGGACCCTTACAGTGAAATTCCCCTTTAACCTGCCCTAACCCAGCCAAGGCCAGTTTAGGCCTCTGATGAAAATTAGGATACTGTGGAAACCTCAAGTTATGGGGACTAAAGTAAAAGGCTGTATTGTTGAACACAGAAAGACCCCTGCCCCAGGTACCTTTTTTTCATAATCAGTTCAAACAGCCAGGCTACATCCTGCTCTTTCACATTCAAGATGAATATACTGTACTATTTTGTTATGACCATGGCTCAATGGTCGCAACAAAATTAGGGGAGACCACATATAGCATTAGTTACTTCTGCATAGATTAGCGTTGCTGGGATTTGATGATGCAGCCTTTACATGGTTTTAGAACGACCTCTCTGATAGAACACAGTGCATTGATGCTAAAGGTTTGAAATCAAAGGTTGTAGCCATAGAAAATGGTGTGCCAAAAGGTTCCGTATTAGGTCCTGCATTATTTACACTTTATATTAATGATATATGAGCCTCTGTGAAAGACCATAAAGTACATTTCTATGCAGATGATACCATTCTATATCCCTGTGCTCCATCCATGTAACAAGCTATGTCAAACCTGACAAGGGCATTTCAATGTGTTCAGAAGTCCCTTAGAAACCTAAGATTTGTCCTTGATGAGTCAAAAACTAAATATATGCTTTTCTCAAGGGCCAAAAAGTTAGATTATAAGGCATATTACATTTGCTTCCTTAATGGGCCCAAATTGAGCGCGCTGCAGTTTACAAATACTTGGGAATTTCACTAGATGAAAGGTTATCATTTAAGAAACATGTGCTTGAACTCACAAAGAAAGTGTGGATCAGATTTGGAGCACTATATAGAATTAGGTCATACTTTTTTCCCTTGAAAATATAAAGACAGCAGAAAACAGACAACAGAAAAATCAGCAAGAGCAAATTTGGCAGAACCAAACCAAACCAAAATACCAGGGGTGGTGGTGGAACCAGCTATCAGGTCCGAGCAGAGATTAGGGAACAGTCACATGCTGCGTCTTAAATCACTTACTACTACTTTTTTCTTTAAGTAGGCACTTAAGATGCACTTCCAAGGTATGTATTGTTGCATGCATTTTGGCATGCTGTATTTGACATAGTTGGTACTGGGAAATACTACGTATTTTTCTGGTTTACTGTATAGTAGAGTAGTGTGGGTTTTGAGACGCAGCAACAGTTAATTTATACGGCTGCTAGGGCTTGACGCGTGCCATATGAGGAATAACATCCACCCCACCTCCTGGCAGCCCAGCACACTGCAGGCTGCTAGTAAATGGGATGGCTGTCACTATTTATATAAGATTGAAATAAGAAACAGGAATGTTGCTCAGTTGGATTTGTGTCCAAGGTCTGTTTAATCCCAACATTCGTTCTGTGGATAAATAATTTGCTGCATTAATTTTAAATTAAGAATGGTTATGATTCACTGTGATTGTATGCAGTATATGATATAGTAATTATGATATGACAATGATAAAAAGACAAAGCTACCAATTAACAATTTACAACTGATGGAATTTAAAATTTTATAAAACATTTTCAATCTGGTGGTCTCACTCTATCTTTAATCCATTTCCTAGCGTAAAGCCACAGAGAAACAAGACAAATATTATGTAAATCAAATGATCTTTTTTGATTCGATGGCTGTTGGAGGGGTATGACGTAAAAAGCGTTTGGGGGGTGAATAAAAGGGTCCGATTGTCAGCGAAGAGGTGGATCTCTTTAGATTCCCTCTGAGCATATTTCGCTTCCTCCATGAACCGTTTGTCTATAGTAGATGGTTGGTTGTTATGGTGTTGTTGGTGGTGATGGATAAGCCAATTGATGAGCAACTCTGCTACCCAGGCTCTAATGTATCATGTATCAGGGCACAGTTTACTGTAGGGGCACAAGTTGGTCTGTTTATGATTTTGGGGTTCAACATAGTAGTCAACATTGTGGGGAACTCTGTTGTCATCATGAGTATTAGTCATTTTAAACAGCTGCACAGCCCCACCAACATGCTGGTTATGTCTCTGGCCCTAGCAGATCTGCTGCTGGGACTGACTGTTATGCCTTTTAGTGCAATTCAGGCAGTCCAAGGCTGTTGGTTCTTTGGAGACTCATTCTGCCTGCTTCACTCCGGCTTCTATATGTTTTTGACCTCTGTCTCCATTTTACACGTAGTCTGTATCGCTGTTGACCGCTATGAGGCTGTGTGTAATCCACTGCGCTACACTAACAATGTCACCATGTCTGTGGCATGGCTCATGGTGTTAGCCTGCTGGGTAGTGGCTGCTGTGTATTCATATGGGTTAATATATTCAAAAGCCAATGTTGCAGGGCTTGAGCTTTTTCTGGAATCTATTTATTGCTTAGGCAGCTGTAACCTGTTCTTTAACTCTCTTTGGGGAACTGTTGACCCTTTGCTGTTTTTTTTCTTTCCTTGCACTGTTATGGGAAGTTTGTATTTTAGAATATTTTTGGTGGCTAGAGAACATGTGCGAAGGATTGAAGACATTAACCAAGGTTGGAATGCAAGGGAAGGGCAGTCTAAACGGTCAGAGCAGAAAGCAGCTAAGACACTGGGAATTGTGGTGGGGGCATTTATATTTTGTTGGACGCCTTTCTTCCTTAACTCAATCATAAATCACTACATAGACTTCAGAATACCTGAAACCCTTTTTGAAGTATTTATATGGGTCGGACACTTTAACTCCACTTTAAATCCAATCATCTATGCTCTGTTTTACCCTTGGTTCAGGAAATGTGTTCAACTTATTGTCAATATGAAGATATTTGACCGCAATTCTTCCGATATGAGTGTATTTTTTAATTGATCTAAAAAAACTGGACATATTGTTTTGGAAACCTTTTACAGAACGTTATTTAGTGAGTTTTATGTGTACACAGCTTTGTTCGGTGGGGCTTATTGTGTAATTAGGAAGATAGATGGTTTGACATACTACATTAACGGAACTGGTTATTTTACAGTGTGGTGCTGTTTCAAGACAGAATCTACCTATTATTTGGCTATAATGCCATAATGTCGATGGCAATAATATTGTGTGTGTATCTTATATCAGTACAGCCATTCATTTGCATACTATGTTGTGATGGACATTGGTGTGCGTGTGCATTAAATAATGTAGGCGTGCAGTATAATAATCCCGTTATTCAATCTTAGCAAGTTATTGATTCTAACAAAAAACTATAATACAAATATCATAAACTAATCAGCTCTTATCCTTTATAGTTTTTACTATATCATCAATGTCATCACGCAAACAAAAAAATGAGTTTTTTCTACTGTCTGAAAGACATGATCAAATCGACTGTTTCTCCTCAGTCTGCAGCATAGTAAAGGATAATTTTGTGTGCATGTTTTTCTAATGACTGTTCTATTGATGATATTAATTTCTGAGTATATATTGTAAGGATAAGACACAATACAAATTTACCTGTAAAGTACCTGTATAGTTTATTTATTTGCCAGTGAGTGACTGCCATCAGTTTTAATTGCTCCATATGATGTCATGAATGTTATTGTCGTTGTAAATAACGTCACAAAATGTTGTATTTATTTATTATGGTTTATTATCATTATCTATTATGAACATTTATATATTCCATTCAAAATATGTTATTTACTTTTACACTTAAACTGTCATACACACATAAGAGAAAACATTATGTATAGTAAAAGGTTTGGCCTTCAAAATGTTTGGGTTATGTAATCTAGAGGTCACATCTATCACAACAGGCAAATTGCAGTTTCTAAGAAACCTGAATTCATACAAGATTCTTTTTCATGTTTCGAAACATTGGCACGTTTACTGCAGGCTCAAGCAGATCCTGTCAAAGACTAAACAGACATGTCAAGATAATATAAATATTAATATAAAATTATTTCCCATTTTTTGCTCTATAAATCAGATGCTCAAATTACTGCTGTGAACATATCTTATAGAAACATTCAAAATGGACGGATACAAGGCTATGCTTAGAACTGGATTATAAAACAAGTATAAAATAAATATAGGGTAACACTAAATAGGGCAATTTGGCCAATGTGGATTGAAAATTAAGCTGAACTCACAAACTGCACTGATGGACATATTTTGTGGTAAGACGGTTATTTGTAGAAATATTTGTTCTACCCTCACATTTGACTTGTCAGGTATGATCATAGCAATTGTCTGTTGTTATCTACATGATAAATCTGGGTAAATCGTTCTCGGCTACCCAATAAAGATGTAGTAGCAATGCAGCATACGCAAGTATGACAATGACAGCATAAGATGTGTAGAGGAAATGCACAAAAACAGTTGTATCATTGTTTTGGTTTAAAATTATTTTTAATGATGTACTTTATAAGGTAAAGCTTTGAAGTCCAATTAATTATGACTTATATGCATGTTGTTGTTCACATACTGATTCAAATCAACCCTCAATATATAAATATATTAAATTATTTACTGTGCGCAAAACACAATGATAGACACTAAACAATATGACATATAGGCTAACTGAAAAAGAGATATTAACTGTTTGAAGTATGGTGTTGATTTTAAATAATTGTTTGGTGAAATCAAGTAATTCTTCTGCATAAGGCCATCATTTATATATACATTGCACCAGTTGTACAGTTTTAATTGTAATTGTTATGTTATCATGATAAAAATACAATGTTCTGATACAAATGACTGGTGTGGTACAATTGGTCTATATTAATTTGATCAATTTTAAGCTCTGATATGTATATATACTATATATATATATATATATAAATATATATACAAAAAGAAAGCTGGAAAGGTTTTTAGGCAGTTATTTCTCTATATGGACTCAGATTAAGATTTTAATGTTATATTGGTTTTGGCTCTGATCCAAAACAAAACAAAATCCACAAAACAGCACTTAAAGGTATAGTTCCTAAAAGCCCGTTTCTGTTAGAAATAGTCTGAACAGGAACTCAAGCATCACAGCTCAAGTGTCATCTTGCTCACATCAGTGTAAGGTGGAAAGATAGATGAATTGACAGTTAAAGTCGTCTGTAATGTATGTTGTGCCACAGCTCACAGTGTGAGTTTTGCGCCACAGAAGATTGTAGTGTGACCTGTCACATGTCATAGGTCATGAAAATTGTATTGTGACCTCTCACATGTCATAGGTCAGGGCTGCCATTGCATCTTTATTTTAACTTGAGTTACTTTTCTAGTTATTTGAGCGTTTCAGTCACGTAAATCAAAAACTGAAGATGAATCTGTCTCTGTGGTTTTAATATTATAATTTTAATTAGGTATTTCCATATTGCATAAACTGACTGAAGACCTAGGCTAGACACTTGCAATGACCACTGTAACTCCAAAAGCATTCTATCCTCAGTTTAAGATCTGACATACATTTTATTTTTGAAAAAATGACTTTTTGAATACTGCTATGTTTGATACGGTAAGGGCTAAATGTAAGGGTTACAAAAACATGGGTAAAACTCAGTGTCTTGCCTTAAGCACTGCCAATAGAACTGGAGTCAGTCTGTCTGTGTGTGCAACAGTATGTTGCGAAATGTTGGGTGAGCAAGTCTGGTGCAAATTGGCTGATGTGGTATCACCCAGACTGATTGTTGTGTGTGATAGCTGTCTGTCCATTCGTTGTGTCCCTAATTGGCGACCATTTTGTAAAAGCGAGTTGTCCTGAGAAAAGTGCTAAAAAAATCCTATGAATTATCATTGTTATTATGAGAAGGCAAAGATGTGAACAGGCCATTGTTCAACTAGTTATTCAAAGGATGAATGGATGATACACTAAAAAGTTAAATTAGAGATTGTTTGTACTTAATTTGTTTTGTAGTACAGTATATTTTATGTATTGTTTCTGTATTATCCTTATTACCTCTCTCCAAACGGAATTAAAACATGTATTTATAGAGAAATTCTAAATTTCAACTCCTCACTGAGTGAGCAATGGTACATCATATCAATTATGGTAATAATTTATTACAAAAATAATACAATAATATTTCATTGCATAATAGGGAGTGGTTGAAACTCATGTCATTCACTCACTGTCTCAGACAACAATATTACTCAACTTCACATAACATTGTAGTGTGACTTATTGAGATACTTTTTTTAAATTAATTTCACTTTACATCGTAATAAAATACACTTCTTTCTAAATAAGAAAGCAGACACCACGGAGTGAATGTGAACACGGTCATGTCATGCAGTGTAAGGGAAATTTTGGCATCCTCACGGATGTTCACGCCTAAGCTGTTGTTCCAATGTGGGGGAAGGGTCAGAGTGAAGACCAAGTCACACACGATTAGAGAGACAATGTCAGGGCAGCGTGATCCTGAAATTGAGACAGGACACGTTCATTCTTTACAAGAAGGAATCATATGTTGTCGTTGCTCTTCATCCTGGGATATTTGATGTGTATAGAAGTTCACCAGATCCGAGCTGGTGGTAAAACATCTTAGTCTACATCTATATCTATGCACATACTGAGAAATATAGTAAAATGCCCCTCTATGACTAGTATGCCACGCCTAGTCGATGATGTCAAGAAGCAATTCAACAAGCAACATTTTTTTTAATTGGCAAATTAAACAGCGTCAGTAAGGGTAAAATTGCAAAGTAAAAAATAAGATACAGGTTTATTGTTCTAATAAATTACCGAATTGTTGCTTATGTTCCCCTCCATTATCTGTCACAATGTACCCTCACTGCAACCCAGATAGAAGCTGCAAGACAATATACATTTAGATTCTTTCTTAGAAAAAACACTACATTGAATAATTTACTTTTCCCTCTGTTAAACCATCTTTCAGTAATTATGCATCTAACATGACTGATTGAATCACACCTGTTTAAAAATACACCTGTACATTTTTTTATATAAATGGTGTAATTGACAATAACTTTGATCAAGCACAAAATACATTCATATCTGAAGAACTGAGGTTGAATATTTTCAATGTAACAATTAGTTTAAAACATTTCCTGAACCAAGGGTAAAACATGGCATAGATAATTGGGTTCAAGGTAGAATTAAAGTAGGACAACCAAAGAAATACCTCAAAAAGGGTTACAGGTACACTATAGTCTACATAATGATTAATGATGGAGTTTAAAAAGAAAGGCATCCAACAAAAGATAAAAACACCTACCACAATTCCCAGTGTCTTGGCTGCTTTGTGCTCTGAACGTTTTGACAGCCCTCCCTTTACATTCTGACATTGGTTACTGTCTTCAATCTTTCTAGCATGTCCTCTAGCCACCAAAAATATTCTGGTATATAAGCCCATCATGACAGTGCAGGGAAAGAAAAAGAATAGCAAAGGGTCAATAGTTCCCCAAACAGAGTTAAAAAACAAGTTACAGCTCCCCAAACAATAAATCGATTCTAGAAAGTCCTCCAGTCCTGCAACATTGGCCTTGGAATATATTAGTCCATAGGAGTAGATTGCAGCCATAACCCAGCAAGCTAACACCATGAGCCATGCCACATTCATAGTGACCTTCTTGATGTAGCGCAATGGATTACACACAGCCTCATAGCGGTCCACAGCGATACAGACTATGTGTAAAATTGAGACAGATGCTAGAAAGACATAAACGCTAGATTGCAGCAGGCAGAATGAGTCACCATAGAACCAGCAACCTTGGACGGACAATGCTGCACTAAACGGCATAACAGTTAGTCCCAGCAGCAGATCTGCTAGGGCCAGAGACAGGACCAGCACGTTAGTGGGGCTGTGCAGCTGTTTAAAATGACCAATACTCAAGATGACAACAGAGTTCCCCACAATGTTGATCAGTATTCCACACCCAAACACAACATACAGACCACACTGAGCCCCTACACTAAACTTTGTTCTGATACATGAGACATTAGAGCCTTGATAGCAGAGCAGTTCATCAGATAGCTTGTCCATCATTGCAAACAGCGCAACAAAAAACAAACCAATACAGACAGGTCTCATGGGGGGAAAAAACAGCTACAAGGGCGATCTACAAACATCTCCCTCATCAGAGACAGTGTCAGACTTTTATACCTCCCCAAAACCTTTGGATGTAACCAACGGGCATCGAATCACAAAGCATTGCATGATTTCAGGATAAGAAAAATAAAGCATATAAAAATCATAAAAATTGAGGCCTAGATCTACTTGGCACGCGCGTATTGTTTGAGCTCGAGAAAGAGAGTGAGAGAGACTCAGAGAGAGCACCCCAGTTACAGTGCTTTTCGTCAGCTAGTTAGCTATCTAATTCAGAAGGACAACAATCAACACAATGAACGTATATAATGCTTTTTTTTTTTTAAAGAAAATAGACAGTGAGGCAACAAGGCGAAAGCAAGCTTCGCGCGACGGACTGTAAAGCCCGGTTTATACTTCTGAGAAGCAGCACGTAAAAAGCTCTGCGTAGCTTCGAAGCGCAGGGGTTTCTGGGAAAGCGTAGCTCACCCAGGCCCGGCGACGTGTTGACGGGGAGCCCTCCCAAATCCTAACAACCCATCGCGCGAAGCGTCTTCTCAGTGCGTCAAACAATCGCTGATTAGTTGAGCAGGGTAGGACGCAAGTAGATATTTGGTAATATTTTGGCTGTATCCAAATTAAAACTCAGATGGCACAATGAGCTGGAGCATTTAGGCTGATTTTCGATAGCCTTCAAATCATATTAGTGGATTTCTATGGACTTAGCAAGTCTTAGCTTGTAGCCTACATATAGGCTGTATATGTTACAACTGTTATCTGTATTGTTTGATAAACTGTATGTATGTGAATGTACAGCACTTTGGTCAGCTCTGCTTGTTTTAACTTGCTCTATAAATTAACTTGATTTGATTTCATATAAGAAAATATGAAAAGCAGTGAGCAACCGTCATCTCATTGTTTATACTTTCGCGGGACATGAACGGGAGTTTCCGTGTTCTTCTTCCACGGTTTTCTGTACATTCTGGATTACTGAATGCGACACTGCCACCTAGTGGGCCTGTTAAACTTACGTTGAAGTATGTAGGCAAACTACTGTGCGAACGTAAGCGCCAAATGAACGTTTACGTTTGCTAGCGCGCTCTCGGAGAAGTATAAACCAGGCTTAGGATTTGGGAGGACTCCCCGTCAACACGTCGGCGGGCCTACGCTTTCCCAGAAACCCCTGCGCTTCGAAGCGACGCAGAGCAGTTTACTTGCTGCTTCGCAGAAGTATAAACCAGGCTTTAGTCTAGCACAGTGCAGTGGTTCTCCAAAGCGCCAACTGATTTGGCGATTAAACATGTAGATACCACAACAGTTCACTTTCAATAGCAAGCAGAAAAATGTCAAGCTAGCAACTTGTCATGCTTCCATTGCCAACAGAAAGCTGCTTAACCCAGCCCATTCATTTAGGCTAATCACTTGTTTTTAAAATAATACATGGGATTTATAAGCGCCCATCTAGTAACTCAAGGACACGGGAGCAAATTCGGGTAGATAATAAGTTTTTTGGATAATATTATTGATTGTTATTATTATATTATTTACAAAGTAAATTACTGCATTAACCTAGTAGAAAACATAGTATATACTCAGTGAGTCCCTGTCATGTAAAATTATTTAGAAGAAAAAAATAATGAATAAATAAAAAATAAATGTACTCTCATAAAGCAAAAAAAATATATAAAAAAAATAAGGAAAGCTGCTTAAGATAAAAGATAGCTGGTTCGCTAGCCGTGGGCGGTGGCTGGGCTGGGCTGGGCTTCCGGGGATTTAGCCCCGGATACTTCGATTCACGCTCCGAATCTCAGTACTTATCAATCAAAATGTTATTTATAATTCATAATACATGTCGTTTTTCAAATAACCTTTTAGAAAATAAGCTCCGACTGCCCCAGCGCTCCGCGCGCCTCGTTCTTCTTTAACTTCACATTTGACTCCTCCCACTACTACCGCGCGCACGATTTATCCAGCTTGAGTTTTGACTGAGACTGAGGGTCGATTCCAATCGATGTTAAAGAAGGGTACTTCATGAAGGTTCCTCAGCGAGTGGCCACTTTTGTGACGTTTTATTCGTCATCATCGAGTGGACACTTGATGGAGAGGCAGGGAGGCGAGCTGGGACTTAACTTTTCAAATTGGAACCGACTCCTTCACCAGCAAGAAGAAACCAATAGCAATGGAAAGTTTTACAGCAGTAGCATGTGGCTTTTACTTTCTTCAATTACTCTGAATAACCCATGGGAAGATTATGAGAAGAAGAAGACGTAGTTATATTTGGTTAACTTTTGAATATAAACTATTTGCTATGCTATATTTTTGTATAAAGCTACCTAGGTTAAATAGTTATAAAATAAATCAGTTATAGCTAATTTGTAGTAATGGAGAGAACGAAAACGGTTAATTTGAAATGGTGAATAACTTTTCAACCTGTGTTCGTCATTCATCGCAAAGAATTCTGGGGCAGATTCTGTTAAAAGTCAGCTTTGATGAGCCCGTCGCTGGAGGAGGCGTAGAAGGTTACATGTAGCCACTCCCTCTTTGCTCATAAGCAATTGGAATTACACTCAATATGGCGGCGCGCGTTCACGTCGAGGAGAAGTGGTGAGTATCGAGGAAAAGTCGGCAACTTTAAGGGATTGGAATTGGCCCTGAGTGTCTTAAAAAACTTGTGAGGATAAAAATATATACAGTGGGGCAAAAAAGTATTTAGTCAGCCACCAATTGTGCAAGTTCTCCCGCTTAAAAGATGAGGTCTCCAATTTTCATCATAGGTATACCTCAACTATGAGAGACAAAATGAGAAAAAGAAATCCTGAAAATCACATTGTCTGATGTTTAAATAATTTATTTGCAAATTATGGTGGAAAAAAAGTATTTGGTCAATAACAAAAGTTCATCTCAATACTTTGTTATGTACCCTTTGTTGGCAATGACAGAGGTCAAACGTTTTCTGTAAGTCTTCACAAGATTTTCACACACTG
>JAPMUY010004366.1:2500-30501 GCA_026901105.3 Galaxias olidus
GACAGCCAAATATAATGTACTACTTTTGATGATGATATAAAAATAATATAGTCCTCTTTCTCGCCCTTACTCACACACTCGTTAACTTAGCATGTCTGTTTAGTTACTAGCCCCAAACTGACAAAAAATTTAAAGTGACAAAATGTACAGAAAATAATTTTATCCGCTTTGGTCAATATGCGAACACAGGTGCACACACGGCTCCTTGTGCACTTTTCTTTTCCCCTTGATTCCAAAAGTGTAATTCCTTAAAATGCATGGTATACCATTATAAACTTTCACTATAATAAGGTAACGTTAAAACCCTTTCCATACATGCCACATTGCTATCTATAAGGCTATATACAATCCCTGACATCTGCATTGCAATTACTTGACCCAACCATCATCAAACTATAAAAGAATCCAACAGGCAACAAAGCTAGGTAGCTAACGAGTTGAACTTTTTGCGTCTGTGCAGACGGCAACAGCAACACTATTACAAATTTGATTTGTATAATAAAAGTGTGATACTTGGCGTCCGATTTTTCGCTGAATGGTTCCTGCTCCATATTTTTTTTCTTGGACGACTGCATGTCAATAGTGTCAGAATATGAGACGTTTAAAAGAAATACATCGCATTGCAGAGTGGTTATAACACACATTAACAGTGTTCTTCTCTTATGTAGGTTTCTGCAAATACAGTACATTTTCACTCTCCCAAATGAAAAGAAATAAACCTATATGAAGTATATATTTAACCATATGTGTTCTATTTTGCATTATGGACTCCTGTTTCATTTGCAATATGATCAAGATGTAAGGATACATAAATAGTCTATCCAATATGTGAAAACAATTGGGATTATTCAATTACAGCATATACATGGGCTACAGTTCTGAAATAAAAATGTACCTATTACTCACTTTGAACAATTTAAGATCTACTGCCTAAGTCACCTAGGCCATAGGGCTACCTGAATGAATGCAATTTCGTTGGGTTAAGAATAACTTAATTCGAACAATCAGTTCAGCTTTTTTTGCTACACTGTTAACTATCAAAGTAAAGGATTTTCAAGTTAGAACAACTTTTTTTTTTAAGGTGACTGGGAATTAGCAAGAGCTTTATATACATTAACCATTATATGTTGTGAAATATAGTATTGATCTATGAATATTGAATTATTTGAAAGACTCAGACCAACAAACCTTATTTTATACTTACAAGTTATATTTATGTCCACTCCAACAGTTTTAAAACAATGCGCAGCACAATTTTCTTGATCACAGCGTTGTAGAGCTCCCTATTGTTGTTGGTAACATTGTGTTAACCACGAACATAAACTGCGCAGAGTAGTTTAGAGATGCAGAGTAAACTGCCACAACAGCAAACCACGGATATTTAAAATGTATCCACTGTTCATGGTACGGGTTAAGTAACGGGAAGTTACACCCGACGTCACCACAAAGTTACTCCTGAAGCCAGTTACCTTGCTTCATAGTACAGGCCTTTGGGCTTAGAATTACCAGGACAGCAAACTCTTCAGTTATTTAGCTTTTCTCAGAATACACAATGTATCCTATCCTTTTGGGGAAACTAGATGTGAATATAATTATAGATAGCTAATATATACAAGTATTGTAATTGCAGGTGTATAAAGATATGAATTATGTTGTTTGTGTTCACATCTATCTCAGGTGTTCATCCACTAACTAAATTATAAACATGGTCCGTAAACAGAGCCCCAGGACCCACTCGTAGTTCATCAGTTTTCTGAGTGTAAAGAAACAAATTTATTGATTTCATTTTTCAAACTTAAAACTATGGGACTTTTTCACCAGCCCCTGGTCACAGTCGATAATATTTCCATTGTCTGTTGTTGTGGGCTGTGTGTATTTTCCTACTACAATATGAATTTAATTTTAAAATACTTATTTTGCCCCCTGCATTCAGTAATCATTCTTAAAAAAAAAAAGTATTTGGCGCGTATTTGATAACAAGGTGTGTGTGTGTGTGTGTGTGCGTGCGTGCGTGCGTGCGTGTGCGCGTGCGTGTGCGTGTGTGTGTTTTAGGTCTATTGCAGAGCAGTTATAACTTCCTGGTGATTCACTAGAGACATACACACACACACACACACACACATATATATTCTGGTTGAGTTCACCATGGAGAAATGTGCTGACCTATACTAAGAAGGAGCCAAGACCAACAAAATACTAAATAGAAGCACTACTCTTTGAGCTAGGTACTTTCCCTCCACAGCTCTGGCATGTCTAGCGGCATGCATTTATTTGTGAGATATACTATGTCAATGTGAGACAGACTGTTTGTCTCTTGAATTGTGTTAACAGTGTGTGCATGTCTTTCTACAACTTAGTAAAAAGACTTAGTGTCATTAAATTACTTTTAAAATATAATGCTAGGCAGAATTCAGAAAGTGGTTATAAACAGTATTCTTTGTTAGGTTATTTCATCTGGTGGATTTACTTGCTATAATTTACGTTTTTGTTGCACTGTAACAAGTCTAGCTCTGTGTGCTTGCTTCGCGAAGTGTTAAATCCAGGGCACGTGCCATATTTTTTTACAAACAAATCCAGTTAATGAAGTTTCCTACATGATGAAACAGGACTGTGACGACTAGACACTAACACATCAGCATAGTTCACAGAATGCTGCTGACAGCCTTAAACTTATGTGAACAAAAACTGTGTGTGTGTGTGTGTGTGTGTGTACAAAATGGTTGTGAATGTAAAACCGTGTGAGGAGGCCAATCTATGTGGGTCTCTCCTCCTGGGCTGTGGAGCATAAGGGACTTGTAATAACTTTGTATCTCTTGAGTTGGATAAAGTAAACTCTGCTTTTCTTTTTGGATCTATTTAACCTATGCCTTAGTCTAGGTATTATGCACTTTGTAAACCCTTCAAAAGTGAGAGCGAAAGAGAACTAGAGAAAGAGAGCCAGTTGGAATACAGGTTTCAGTTGGCACTGATCAGTACCACCAGCCCACACCCACACACGAACCTTGTGTCAGCAAGGGTAGAGCAGGGGTGGTGGATAGGTGGCAGGGGATAGTAGGATGGTCTGAATGGGAGCTGAAGAATGCTGCTGCTGGCCATTTCCAAGGTCCTCTCCTTCTCCCACTCCACCACAGCTTACCCAAAGTGTGTTAAGAGTTTTACCTCAGAAAGATTACTTAGACTGTATGGACCAAAACATTTGGCTATTTGCCTTTTGTGACTGCATGAATTGGAAACTGGAAATTCTGCTGCATTTATTTCTTATTTCTACCCCTGGCAGTGCACTGTGGTAATGCCTATTTTTCACGCCTGACAGTGCAGTACGTGGAGTTGCGATCTCCACCTTGATACTGTAGACTGACAGTTCACATTATGATACTGAGACACCCACCTGTAGAATGTCGTGGATCTGGCTGAGGTCTTGGCGCAGCACCTGTTTCTGGTGGAAGCTGAAGGCGGGGTGGTTGGAAGCCATGGTGAACAGCAGCAGGAACTGCTCCTCTGTTTGCTGGTCGTTCAGCGGCAGCCCGTAGTTTTTAATCACTATGTCGAAGTGTGTTAGCGTCCGGTATAGCACCCCGGCCGCTTCGTGGTTGTCCGAGCTAAGAAGCGCCAGGGAAACAAGCAGCTTGCTGCGCACCACCTCGTCTGTGATGTTGGTGAGGCCAGAAAGATCAGTGGGATTGTTGGCTTTGAGCTCTGCACCCCGAAGAGAATGGTAGTCCTTGCGGGCTATGTCCTCCAAGCAAGAGCCAAGGAAGCGCAGCTCTATGGGTACGCAGAGGTCCAACAGCCCGCAGAGAAAATCTGCTCTATGTGCCGAACTCAAGGCGGAGAACCAGCGATATACCTTCTCCCTCTGGAATGAGGTCCGACTCTCAACCATCGTATCACACAGTTACATCAACTTTTGTAGTTAAGTAATGAAAATCTATAAATAAAATGGATAGATTAACAATCAAAATTTTACTTAAAAAAAGTACATAAAGAAGGTGTGCTGCTAAACTTCTCCATGGTGTAACGCACCTAAGCCAGTGACTTTTCAGTGACAAAGTTATTTCATTTTAGACATCAGCGTCCAAGAACACTGAAACTCCTATTCCTGCCTGCACAAATGGTTATTGTGAACTATGATGCGACCTATAATAATAACCATAGGCAAATATTTAATCAACAAAGATGGCAAGAGGCTGGGAAAACTTCCGTTGGCTTTCTTTTTCTCCACGTCTGTAACTCGGTATATAGCATGGCTTCGTTGAACTTGACAGACTGAAAACAAAGTGGGTTTCAACTCTAAACAGCGTTTACATCTGTATTAATCCAATCAGTTTAAGGGCAACCGCATCAGTAGTTTTTAAAACAAATACTCGGTGATAAATCCATTATTCCAATCGTTATTCAGAGATCATAACTTTCATGCATATTCAACTGCAAATCCCCTTCTTTCGGCCAGAAATCGAGAAAAACAGCTGTGCAAGCCTTACTCGGAACTCTGGCGACGCGAACAAGACCAACCCCATGATCTAGAAATATATGCACGGTTTGGATGAACACCCTGTCAGTATCGACAACTGTTGATTTGGTTGGCTAAGTGAAAGACTGATGTTTTTAAAGTGCTAGGCTCAAACTATTGAGTTGCTGCTAAAGGTTTTTGATTTTCAGTTTTTCACATTCAGGTAAGCCTGTTGTAGAATTTGAAGAGCTAGCGTTATGAGATGGGCAGGGGTGTAGCACAAAATTATGGGCCCTGTACACAAGCCATATCAGTCGGCCCACTTCCTCACCCCATTTTTCTTTCTTTATTTTTTTACAAATAATTGAGCCTATAGCATACTTTGCACATGCATCTGAAGTTGTAATCAGGGTAATCACTAACGAACTGTTCATACCACAATTAAAACAGTATTGATAATCTGTGGTATATGTACTTAAGTGTGCACAGTTTGAAATCTCACATTTCAACATACTGTAGCCTACAATACTTTACTATGGTTAAATGATGTTTGTCTTCAATAATATCAGGCGAGGATGATGGACCTGCCGCTGCTCCACTGTCTGTGGCCGTTTCTGAAACTGAGGGCCATGTGTGTCAGGAATCTTGTAGAGGTGTGACCCAAACGCAGACAGACACTAAACGGAACTAAACTAGAAAATACCTAAACAAAACCAAGAAGGAACACGGGAGACGGACGAGTGACACAAAACCTGTTCCAGCAGGAGAAAGGATCTTTTACTTTGAAAGCCGGCAAAGCAACATGCAAACAGCAAATAATGATAACACCCAGAACACAGGAAAACAGGAATTTAAATACAAACCAAAGGAGACCAATAAACCAATCAGAAACAAAACAAGGTAATAGGGAGCAGGTGCAAACAATACAGAAATCAGGCCCCAAACAGGCCAGGCCATGACAACGTGTTTCATTATGTTGAGCTTTGCTAGGTAATGTTGGTAGATATAATATTGTAGCTTTGATGCTGAATAATTTATAATTATTTTGGTCATCATTTGGATGATACCGATATAATTAAAATGGCTTTGCACTACCCTAGACTATTTTTGTGATATTTTATCCTGCCAAGTGTAAAATAAATTTGAATTTACATACAATTTTCACACTGTTGTTCCAGCGGTAGGTCATTGCTCTTTTCCAAACTGGTCCACTCTTGCAGTGTGTAGCAGCAGTGTTGCCTATCAGGTCCACTTTGAGTGATCGGTTACATTGTGCCCAATAAAAGGTTATATTCTAGCCTCGTGCATCATAAGGATATTATTTAGTTCTTAATTAAACAAGGTAAACAATGTGTCACATTCTTTAGTTGTCTAGTTGATTGCATAAATAGGCCAACCTAGACGTCCCTATCCCCAGCAACGCTTTCCAGCTCCTCCTGGAGGATCCCGAGGCGTTCCCAGGCCAGACGAGATATATAATCTCTCCAGCGTGTTCTGGGTCTACCTCGGGGACTCCTACCAGTAGGGCGTGCCCGGAAAACCTCCAACGGGAGGCGCCCAGGAGACATCCTAATCAGATGCCCGAACCACCTCATCTGGCTCCTTTCGACGCGAAGGAGCAGCGGTTCTACTCCGAACTCCCTCCGGATGACCGAGCTCTTAACCCTATCCCTAAGGCTGAGCTTAGCCACCCTACGGAGGAAACACATTTCAGCCGGTTGTACTCGCGACCTTATTCTTTCGGTCACTACCCAAAGCTCATGTGCGTTTCAATAGCCGTTCAACATGCCCTCATTGATTTCCCCTCTGCACTTGCCCTCGGGGGAATCCCCACCACCATCTAAAGTGTCGTTCCATTAGTCTGAAAATCTGAAGTGAACTTGGTGAGATCGACCCTCGGAGGGCTGAGGGAGCGAGTGAACAACGATGGTCACTCCAAAGTTGTATATCACCCACAATGCATTGCTGTTATGCATTTGGTGCAAGAGAATACATCAATGGTTAGGTGGCAGTACTGAACACAATCAACCGAAAATATTGATAAATAGAGTAAGGTATCATAAAACCCTAGCAATAATAGTTAGGATAATCATGATACATATTGTTACGGCCACCCATGTTTTGGTGTCCGTATTGTTTCTATTGTGTATGTGTGTTCTGCCTTCCCTTCTGTTTTTTTCCTTCGCTTTTCCCTTCATTCAGATCTGCCGCCTGCTTTCCGTTGGTTCCCTCCCCCTCATCACACACCATCAGCAATCCGTTGACGAACCAATCAGGAACCGATTCATCTACTTTTAAACCTTTCTCCCCGCCAGTCTCGTTAGAGCGAGATAGCATTGTACGCTCTGTGTGTTGGTTGTTTAGAGCTCGCGATAGTGGGTTTATCCCGTGTCAGTTGTCTGTCTGTTCGTTGTTTGTTAGCGAGTGCTAACCCAGACATTCAGTTAGTTAGATTCCCCTTTTTCGATACTTTGTTTGTCCCTGTATAGATTTAGTCGCTGTATAGATACAGCTTTTGTTTGGTTTTGCCCCTTTGCCCTTTTTTGATCATGTATTCGATTGTGTTTGTTTTTGTTCCCTTCGGTTTCACCCGCACAACCAGTGCTCGGTACTGTGTTTTGTTTGTTATAATTCTGATCCCTGTTTTTCTAGTACGCAGTACTGTGTGTTATTTTCTCCCGGAGCGCGGCTAGTTTAGATACCCGAGGGTTTACATTTTACATCACGTAGTGTATTCTCTGTTTAGTTACATTAGTTTAAGAGCGGTGCCACCCCATGTAGCTTTTGACAGCAAGCTTGCGATAGGCAGCTTAGCTCTTTTGTTTGTTTCTTTGATTTGGCACCGTTCGTGTAGCCGTGGTATCCCTTTTGTTTTGTCCCTGTTAATAAATACCCATTCATTTTTACATTCATGGTTTATGCATTTGTGTCCATTTCCCTGCTCACTGCATTCTCTGGAAAGTGTTCGGTCCTTCAGCGCCCTAGATCAGCCCTATAGCTGAAGGGTCGTAACTCATATCAGAAACATTTATTCATTTTAATTTATAAGAAAATGACACAGCTGATTGCACAAGCCTCATTTAAACAAGTATGCAGGTATTTCCAATGACTTTTAAAAAGCTATATAGCGCCAAGCCTGCAACTGGTGGTCGATTAATGACAGTGGGCTGAAAGTGTACAAGGGCAGGTTCGTTCCATTTAAATCCCCCGCCCACTTTTCCTCTGTTCTCCAAGTGGCCTCTGTTCGACGCATGCTGTTACGTCATACCAAGGACTGAGGGTAAGTGAATGAGGTGAAGTGGAACTACTATTGGAACCGCAGCAAGAGAGTTAGTAGTTATGGAGGACGAGTTTTACCAACATTAAATAATTAAGTAATTAATTAAATAAAAAGTGAAATGTAAACTGAAATAAGTAATGTTACCCTTTTAATTATTTCTGTACATATTTCATTATTTATGTATATAATTGTATGTTTTTGTATTTGATTATTTATTTCTACATTTATTTATGGTCACATTTTGGGTTACTTACTTTGCTCTGCATTTATTAATTTCAGGGTTGATGATGTTTTCAGCAAGTGGTGAACACTAGTTTATGCCATTTCTCATTAACATTAATTAGCTGAGTTATGTTTTTGGCTCGAGATAGTAACATTACGCTGTTGTCATGGCTGCTGCCGGAGTAGTTCAATCTTACTTATACTAGCCTGAGTCCGTGATTGGTCTTTTAGATTGACTTCCATTTTCTATGGCTGCATCTCTATTGGAATAAATTGTGCACAGCTTTTATACAAGGCATTCCTGTGCATAATTAGCCATATTGTTACAATGTTCCTTAACTGAAAGAAATAATAAATTAAGATATAAGGATAAATAAGATACGTTCTGCAATCAAATCATGTCGGAGATGAACATGTGTGGACGAAAGACGTCAGATACCAGCTATCTCCCTACAACCATTTGCTACCATACTATATCGTAAGCCAGAAAAATATTTAGGATGTCCCAATAAATACAATGTCAAATGCAGTATGCCAAAAATGCATTCAACAATAATAATAATAATAATACATTGAATTTATAAGGCGCCTTTCAAGGCACTCAAGGTCGCCGTACAGTAATATAAAAAAACAGTTCTCATAAAAATAATAAAAATAAATAAATAAATAAAATAAAATAAGATCAAAATAAGTAGTATACAATTAAAAAGGCATGGAGCCTGCAATCGAGCATTAAAAAGCATCACGTGGGACAGTAAGCCAGCCTAAACAAATGGGTTTTGAGGTGGTTTTGGAAACAGGAAATTGAGTCCAGATTTTTGATGTCAGGGGGGAGGGAGTTCCATAGACGTGGGGCGGAGCAGCTGAAGGCTCGCGATCCCATGGTGGACAGACGACTTCGGGGGACGATCAGGTTGATGGAGGAGGTAGATCTGAGGGACCGGGTGGGAGTGTTAATATGAATGAGGTCAGACAGGTATGGAGGGGCTAGATTGTGGATGGCCTTGAATGTATGGAGGAGGATTTTGAAATTTATTCTGTATTTGATGGGAAGCCAGTGGAGTTGGAGCAGAACGGGGGTGATGTGACAGATGGCAGGGGTTTTGGTGATGATGCGTGCGGCAGCGTTCTGGACTAATTGCAGTTTATGGAGGAGTTTGTGGGGGAGACCGAAGAGGAGGGAATTGCAATAGTCCAAGCGGGAAGTGACAAGAGAGTGTACCAGGACTGCAGTGGTGTTGGGAGTGAGTGAAGGGCGGAGGCGGTTGATGTTTCGGAGGTGGAAGTAGGCGGACCGGATGGTGTTGTTGATGTGGGTGTGAAATGATAGGGTGCTGTCGAGGACAACACCCAGACTCTTAACCTGGGGGAGGGGAAACCGAGGAGTTGCCGATGGTGAGGGAAAAACTGGGGAGTTTGCTGAGTGTGGACTTGGAGCCAATGAGGACTACCTCTGCTTTATTATCGTTTAATTTGAGGAAGTTTGAGGTGAACCAGGATTTGATTTCCTGTAGGCAGGCACAGAGGGAGGAGGGTGGGAAGGTGGAAGAGGGTTTGGAGGAAACATAGAGCTGGGTGTCGTCCGCGTAACAGTGGAAATGGATATTGTGTTTGCGGAAGATCAGACCAAGTGGAAGGAGGTAGATGATGAATAGGATGGGGCCAAGGACGGAGCCCTGGGGAACACCGGATGAAAGGGGGAGGGGTGGGATGTGAATGATTTTAATTGAATGAACTGAGTGCGGCCAGATAGATAGGAGTGGAACCAGTCTAAGGGTGTGTGTGATAGTCCAATGGAGGCTAGTCTGTCGAGGAGAATGGAGTGGGAAATGGTGTCGAAGGCCGCGCTCAGATCGAGGAGAATGAGAATGGATAGTAGTCCAGAATCAGCTGCCATCAGGAGGTCATTAGTGATTTTTATGAGGGCTGTTTCGGTACTGTGACGGGGGCGGAAACCGGATTGGAACTGTTCATATAGATTGTTACTGGAGAGGTGAGCCTGAATTTGTAATGATACTGTCTTTTCCAGGATTTTTGAGAGAAATGGCAGGTTGGAGATGGGACGAAGGTTATTTGCAATGTTTGGGTCTAAACCAGGCTTCTTTATTAGGGGAGTAACAGCAGCGGATTTGAAAGAAAGTGGGACAGAACCAGAGGTGAGGGAGGAATGAATGATGGCTGTTATCAAGGGTAACAGGGAGGGGAGGGAGGCTATAACCAGGGAGGATGGCAGGGGTCGAGTTGGCAGGAGGATGGCTTGGAGGTCCGAATGAGTTTGGCTAGATCAGTGGCAGAGGGGAGTTGGAAGCAGGAGAGACGTGCAAAGAGCGGGGGATGGGGGACAAAGGGAGGTGGACCAGATGTGTGAGGGGTCAGTTGTTGGTGGATGGTGGCTATTTTGGAGTTGAAACATGACATCAGGGAGTTGCAATGCTCATTGGAGTAAAAGTGTGGGGGGAAGGAATCAGGGGGGCGTAGTGAATTGTTGACCAATGAGAACAGGGCCCTGGAGTTCCGAGCACCCGCAGTGATTTTATCGGTTCTATCAACGATTTTATCAACAGTACATACTTCGCAAGTACAGTAGCGCAAGTACCTACTAAAAGACAATAAGTCAGCCTTTCTCAAACTTCTTTGTCCTGGGGCCCAGTAAAGTCAGAGTTTGGGTTTACACGACCCCCCCCCCCCCCCCCCCCCCCCTCCCCTCCAAAGCACCCCAACACCACCATCCACGCCCCAGTAGGGGTGATAGATATCCTGCATATTATTATTTGTCTATGAATTATTAGTCTTAATTATTATTTATATGTGATTTATTATTACAGGCCATTTAGACCTGCTCCATATGAAATGAGATATTACTTTGTTATGATATTGCGCTATATAAACAAAATAAAATTTAATTGAAAGCTTCAACAGAAGTGATTTGGCTGAACATAAAATTACTGCCAACAATACCAACACCAAATAAAATATAAACTGATTCTTATAAACACTCCCAACACAAACGTTTTTTTCTTTTTTTTTGTTTTGTCCTTTTTTGGGGGGCTAAATGAACTGCTAACGGTGCAACACTGCCCCAACTTAAAACTGTTCAACACATGTTTAAACTAATATATATATTTATTTATTTTTACGTTAATGACCCATTCCATCCCGCGCTTTTTTTATTTGAATTTCTAATGAGATGGGTGCGCCTGCTTTCTTGCAACTACTTGATCGAAACGAGGAACACATGGTGACAATGCCACTCGAAGTGTGTTTTTATTTAAGCTTAAAACAAAACGGAACAATTCAACAAAACACAATGGCGAAAAATAAATGGTCAGTGATTGGTAGTTGGGCACAATGACTGTCATGCGCAGTTCACTTCTGTGATTGTCTCGCTGCTGTGCAGTCGTTTGCGGTTGACAGTGCAAAGTATTAAGTATTTATTGTTATTATAAAACACCTATATACAGCCATCTGCAATCACAATATAAAGACCAACAACAGTAACATATCTGGGTGGTAGATATAAAAGGGTGGAAATGGTTTATTTGTAATTAAGACTTTTAGAAGCGAATGGTAGGTGGAATGTTCGAAGTGCGCGAAACTTTTAAAGCAACGCACGCAGAAATGGCGTCCATGTAACCATGGAAACTTGCTCTCCCCCTCACTCCTGCCTGGCTGCCTAAACTGGCTAGCAATCACAATCGTAGTGCACACACACTATTTAGAGGAGAGATCGCCGCCTTCACGAGTTTTCTCAACTCTCTCCTCGAAATTCATTCCCTATGTAAATAGTTCAACTTTTGCTTAAGCGCGGTGCTCGTTAATGTAACTTTTTTTAGAGACTAAACCTATTTTGACTTGTGCTCTGCGGACCGGCAGTTATCGCCGGTCCGCGGACCAGGGTTTGAAAAACGCTGCAATAAGTAGTAGTATGCGATTTGAGATGCTGCACGTCACAAATGGCTGCGATTCAGAACAGCTTGTGAAATATGGTACATGTGTTAGAGGTGAACTTTAGACAATGCACAAGTTCACTTTTTCATGTTGTTGGTACAATCCCCTTGAGTGATAAAACAATGCTAGACAAATACATATTCCAAATCTTACATTATGGTCCTTTTAAATCAAGTCAAATCATGTTTATTTATATAGCTTGTTTAAAACCGGCAGAGCTGACCAAAGTGCATACATATATTTAACCTCTTGAGACCCAGAAAAAATTTAAAGGTCCTATTTTTTTTTACATGCCATCAGTCTTTAGGATGAAACAAACATAATAACAAATTCAAAAACTAAAAAAAGATTTTAATTGTATTGTGTGTCCTTTGTAAAGGACATCCGGACTTTGTTATTGAAAAAATTAACGTACAAATATAATTCAAAGTTGTGCATTTTTATCGTAATTGTGGCCGCATTTAGTTTTGTAATTTACACATGACTTTTTCAAACTTGTTTTGGTGTAACAGCGGTTACTTTCTGAGAGAAAGGAGTAAGAAGAATGGCCACATATTTTGACTAGTCTGAGTTATCCCTCATTTGTGGTACTCCATGAAGCAGTTCTTCTTTGAGATGCAGAGGTATATTTGAGGTATACCTAAGGCACTTGCTGTATGTTTTCCACTGCATCCTTCTGCCCTGCGCCTGGAAGCATTGGGGCCCTCCATCGTCTTTGGCAGGTGAACAGCTAAATTTTTCCTTACATCACCATCTAATGCAATCAGCTCAGTGTGGCCTGATTGTGCCTGTGAAATCAGTTCCTCCCCCAAGAGCAGTTTGAAGTCAAGGTATTGGAGAGTTTTCCTTGCAGGCCATGCCAAGGCATGGCTGTCTTCCTTGTACTATAGCCAGGAGTTAGTGGTGGCCAGATCGAAGAAGTGTGCAAACATTCCACTTCCTGGTGCGGTTGGACATGTGGTAAAAGCTGAGCATTCGATTAGACAAATCTACACCCCCCATGTTGTTGATGTTGTTGCACTCTGTCACTACTGACAGATGCCCCCGGAACGGTACGTTATACCTCATTGTACATGTACAGTACTTCTAAGCTAGCTTCACTCGAAACAATAAGTTAATTGTTTTCTTCATCCTGCAAGTACAAATTGTTGATAGCCGAGTAAAGTTCACCACACTGCTCCAAAAAATTAAAGGAACACTTTGAAAACACATCAGATCTCAATGGGGAAGAAATCATGCTGGACATCTATACTGATATGGACTTGGTAATGTGTTAGGAACGAAAGGATGCCACATCGTTTGATGGAAGTTCAAATTATTAACCTACAGAGGGCTGAATTCAAAGACACCCCGAAAATCGTGAATTGTTGAAATTCCTGCAACTCAAAATGGTACTCAGTACTGTGTATCTTCCCAACGTGCTCGTATGCATGCTTGACAACGTCGGGGCATGCTCCTAATGAGACGACGGATGGTGTCCTGGGGTATCTCCTCCCAGATCTGGACCAGGGTATCACTGAGCTCCTGGACAGTTTGAGGTGCAACCTGGCGGCGTTGGATGGACCGAAACATAATGTCCCAAAGGTGTTCTATTGGATTTAGGTCAGGCGAGCGTGGGGGCCAGTTAATGGTATCAATTCCTTCATCCTCCAGGAACTGCCTGCATACTCTCGCCACATGAGGCCGGCATTGTCGTGCACCAGGAGGAACCCAGGACCCACAGCACCAGCGTAGGGTCTGACAATGGGTTCACGTCTGTCACGTGCTCAGGGTGAACCTGCTCTCATCTGTGAAAAGCACATGGCGCCAGTGGCGGACTTGCCAATTCTGGTGTTCTGTGGCAAATGCCGATCGAGCTCCAGGGTGCCGGGCAGTGAGCACAGGGCCCACTAGAGGACGTCGGGCCCTCAAGCCACCCTCATGAAATCTGTTTCTGAATGTTTGGTCAGCGACATTCACACCAGTGGCCTGCTGGAGGTCATTTTGTAGGGCTCTGGCGGTGCTCATCCTGTTCCTCCTTGCACAATACCGGTCCTGCTGATGGGTTAAGGACCTTCTGCGGCCCTGTCCAGCTCTCCTAGAGTAACTACCTGTCTCCTAGAATCTCGTCCATGCTCTTCAGACTGTGCTGGGAGACACAGCAAAACCTTCTTGCAATGGCACGTATTGATGTGCCATCCTGGAGGAGTTGGACTGCCTGTGCAACCTCTGTAGGGTCCAGGTATCGCCTCATACTACCAGTAGTGACACTGACCCTAGCCAAATGCAAAACTAGTGAAAAACAGTCAGAAAAGATGAGGAGGGAAAAAATGTCAGTGGCCTCCACCTGGAAAATCATTCCTGTTTTGGAGGTCGTCTCATTGTTGCCCCTCTAGTGCACCTGTTGTTAATTTCATTAACACCAAAGCAGCTGAAACAGATTAACAACCCCCTCTGCTACTTAACTAACCAGATCAATATCCCAGAAGTTTAATTGACTTGATGCAATACTCTGATTAAAAAGTGTTCACTAAATGTTTTTGAGCAGTGTAGTATATGTAAGTCAGGATAGCTATTAGAATTTACAGTGTACTCTAGGAGTCATTTCAGCTAAATTAAAATCAAAATCCTACGTGTTAGTATTGACTCATTGTGGATGACGGGCCCTTTCTTCATGAACTGTTCCTGAGCAGGATTGGTTTTGGAACATGAGATAGGTAAACCGTGTAGACATTTAGGTAAACCGTGTAGACATTTAGCAAAGCTTGACCAACGTTACTTATAATGTAGTTAAACGAAACGCTTGTTACAGTATGGGTACGTGTACCTGCATTTCAGTTGATTTTCCTATACACAGCGAGATAATACATAATTTCATTGTACCGTTCCTATATTCGAAATGTCTGTTAAACTTTACATAAGGATCTTGAGTTGTGTTAGTGTTCCATTTTTAATGTTGTGTTTTAACTTTATCACTGAAGAGGCGCAGCTGAGTCTGCTCAGTTTGCCAATCAGCTCTACAAAATACAAAACTGAACACACAAACGGTGGGCGGAGATTTCATGTGAAAGGTGAACTGAGTGTATTAAAGTAAAAGCTCTGTCTTTCCCGTAAACATCTGTAGGCCATGTTCGTCCAACTTTGCAACCCTTTCCTTGTCACCTCTCCAGCACCAAGGTGTGGGCGTGTCAAAGCTATGTGGTGCATTAATTATTCATGAATGTAGAAATCTCCTGTCCGGATTTTTTAACTGAACTATAACTGTTGCGTAACAGACATTTACGAGTCCTCTTGTGAATCTTGCACCTCACGAAAGCCACTGAAGTTAGCAGATGGGTAAGCATCTGATGACACATGCTGGTAGGGAGATATGATTATTTTCCCCTAAAGTTTAACGTGACATCCATTCCAGAAACAAACTATATACATCTAGACGAAATTGAAAACAATTGAACATGTAATTATTTTTTTTATAATCACAAAAAACACAAAATACACAATACATTAGCAAACTATGTTGTAGAATTAAGAAAACAATTATAGATGCACATTTATATAACTGACGTAATAATAAAAAAAAATTATTAGTCAACAGGGTTGTCTAGTCTAAACAGCTACAGTGTTCCCATTGCAAAATATTATGCTAGTATTAGCTAACTTTATAAAGAAAATAGCGTTTCAATTTATTTGGGTCAAGACCAACTTATCTAACAACTTGATCTCTTAAAGGGGCCATATTATGCACATTTTCAGGTTCATACCTTTATTTAGGAGTAATACTAGAATAGGTTTACGCATTTTAATGTTCAATAAACATTACAATAAGCACCTCTATTCACCCTAATCTGAAACGCTCCATTTTAGCCCGTCTCTTTAAGGCCCACCCCTCCCGATGAGCCAAGTCTGCTCTGATTGGTCAGCTGGCCAAACAAAGGGAATTTGCCTTCGCGCTGACAAAACCAGCGTTTTCTCGACATGGCGAAACCATCCGGCCTCCGCTCTGACTGGCTCTGGCGGAGATCGTGCCAAACATTATTCAAATGTGTGACTTTGTGACGTAGATAAGCTACGGAAGAAAACACTGGACTACAAACGAGGCGTTTTAGGCAGTTCAGGAGCAGTGTTTTCTGTGAGAGAGAGTAGCTCACTTTGGCGTGGACTATGGGGTTTGTAACTTTCCAGACCTCTTACATGCACAAAAAGCTATGTAACATACTAAATGAAAGGGAAAAATCCAAAAAGCATAATAGGTCCCCTTTAAATTCTTTTACATTGGTGCTAGCTAACTAACTAACTAATGTATAGGACAAAATTATTCGCTAACATGAATCGGGACAAATTTATGAGGAGCGGCTAGCTTGTTACAGCAACATCTAGTACAGCCCCAAATTAATACATTTTTAATCCACACATGTGGAAAAAAACAGTGCAACATGAGATATTATTGTATTAGCTAGCTGCTACTCAGCTGTCAAACGCCCCCTTGGCCCAGCAGGTCTCGGCACTGGGTATTCTATAATAGGTCTCCAGCATTCCACTGTGCTGCAAAGCTTTCATGCTCAGTTGCACACGTCCATCCATCTTCTTTGCTGGAGGGTGTCATACTTGACAGCAGAAACTGTCCGCGGTCCTACACATTGCAGCATACACTCTCTGTCCCCGTAGCCATAGGCAGGCAATACCCACAAATGCACCACCAGTTTGAGTCCAGTCTTGGCTCAGATGCTATCATTTCAGCTCCAGCTGGTTCACCCGCTGCCAGTAACTGTTGTTGCATTTCTTGATCAAAGTTCCTCATGGCTGAATTTCACTGTCTAACAAAATATCCATAAAGTTGTCATCTAATTCTGCAGTGGAATCAGTAACCTCATCCGCCATGATCACAGACAATGTAGATGAGTAGCTATCTAGGTGTAATGCTATCCCTATAACATCAAAGCACAGGTATTGACTAATTTGCATGTCAAGTTCCCCCTTTTAAATATACACAGGATAGGATGTTATAATATCCATAATGCCATATTCCAAGATGCGCACTTCAAAAGACAATATTTTAGAATGGACTTGGGTTGAGAGCAGATGTGTCATTGGGGTTTTCAAGTGGGCACCCTCCATCCCAGATGTTTCGTTAATTTGAGCCCATGACACCTCCAGAAGGCTTAACGGTGAGCAATGATGTCTCAGAGCCAACTCATATCCGCTCTCGGCATGGCCAGATATTTAAAATAAATAAATAAATAAATAAAAACAGTTGTTTATTAAACTGAGAGATACCCCTATACATATCCCTAATTCCTATTCCTGCAGGCTTTCAATGCCAACTCTGCAGGGATACTTACCACCTGAAAAGAAGATAATCTTTCCCTACTCTGTTACTGCAGGTTTAATATATGACGCTCTGCAGATATCCCCATACCTATCCCTATTCCCTATACCTGCAGGCACTTTCTGCCAACTCTGCAGGGATACTTACCACCTGAAAAGAAGATAATCTTTCCCTACTCTGTTCCTGCAGGCTCGATAAATGAAAAGGTTTCTGCAGGAAAGACTTACCTTTTATGCCTTTATCCTGAGATTTAACCTCTTGGTTTTTCAGCATGATGCTCTTTACTTTTGTGCCCATCTAGGATCCTTCCTTTTCAGCCACAGCCACTGGCTACTTCTTTCTGCTACGTATATCTGATATAGCTTTCATGCTCTGGCGCAAATTCCTTCTTGCCACAGATCCCTAACTCCTTAAGTAGTTTGGTTGTCGATATTGCCACAAATCCACAGCATCCAACTTCCACAGGACACACAATTGTTTAATTTGAATTGCCTGCCTTTGGTTGTGCGTCACTTAGAGAACCAGAAACAGACCTCACCCTGGCTGGAAACGCCTGTAGTTTTCAAAATTCAATTCTATGACGCAATAGGGGGTAATTTTCCCGACTGGTTTAAAATTCTGCTGTTTGATAGTGAAACGATACATGACAATACTATGTGTAAAATAGAACATTGGTATATGATGAAAAACAGAAAAGTTGAAAATGGGTCAAATATCCCTTTAATCCAAGTCAAGGAACGTAGTCATCATTACTGGTGTTCTGATTGGGTATTGAGGTTAAACATTTGCATAATATACCATGAGGTACATGAAATAACATTTTTGGGGGCAACTGTCCCTATAAACACTGTACTTTTTAATGACTACCTCTCAAATCTTTCAAAATTGTGTAGTGTTGATTTGAACCAGACTGTAGTGCTCGAGCTTGAACTGTGGCAGGGTTATATTGAATGCATTGTCAGTGAAAGCCCGATCTATATAAAATCAAACAATAGTACATAGTCATTGTATATGTCTGCCATGAAATTGGAAGAGGAAGCGGCACTGACAATCTAGCACCAACAAGCAACCCTGTCAACAAACAGGGTCTGGCCTGCAGTCCACTTGTGCTGCATGGGCAGGTTTTGGCGGTCAGTTTGATAACTGCGACGCATCACATCGCATTAGCTCAGGGAAATACATTTAATCTATTGTATTGAAATTATTACAGTATAACTAGAAAATGTAAGTTCAATTAACCACACTTTCCATTCAATATTTTTATTTTCAAAGCATTTTATTTCTAAGCAACAACCACATTAACGTTCACGATGACGTTTGTTCACTGTGAGGTCCGTGTGCTGAGGTCTCTGGAAAGCCAATTTCGGTTCGACAGTTTTTATTTCTAATTCACCTTCACTGTTGTCCACCTTCTCTTCATTTATTTTGCTCCTCATTCAGATGGGTCTGCATAGGAAAGCTCCGCCTCGATCCTTCTGACTCCGCCCCTCTTGTTACGTGGAAGAACGCTCTGGCAGGGTTTCTATGGTTACCTTCCCCTCATCCAACATGGCACACCTGAACATTTTTGTGCAAAGAGTTAAGCGTTCATAACGTACTGAATAATACTATAAAATCACTCCGCCCTAGAGCTAGAAGTATTAATACAATAAACATAAAATTACATATAAGGAATAGAGAATCAATAAAAACACTGCAGCAGGTTTATTTGAAACAAGGACTAAAAAAGTAACAAAAAACAGTTAACACTGGAAACAAAGAAAGGGGCCAAAGAAAAAAAAAAAGAGCATGTTGTTTGGGAATTCTATGGCGAAGCAGGCAGGACAGTTTCGGGTTGATGGCAGAAAGCCAGAGGTCCCTGTGTGGAGAAGGGCAGAACAGCAGCCAGTATAGCTAGTCTTCTTAGCTGGTAACTAACTGAATCAGAAAACATTCTATGTGTTTTCCATTAAACCTGCAAACAAGGACCCCATTATACACAGCACTGACAAATGGTTTGTTTGCCTTGGTATCTAGTTGCAGCTTAAAGTAGAACCCACACACAAAGATGGTCGAGAAAAAAAGGGCCACATACACAGAACAGCGGGCAAAAATCTGATAAAATAACATTTCTGTCTTCTTGGTGTCTACTTGTGAGACTGAGATGATGGGTGAGTGGAAGTGATGAAGTGAATGAAAAACTATCCCTTAAAGAGTATCCTGCTGACCCACCGGAAAGACCACACTTAGCATTGAATAAAATATATTTCACTTGGATCGCAAGCTGGGGCCTGCATGGGGATGCATATTTGTTCTAGAGACCATTACCATGGGTTTCATTGTGACAAGCCTAAACCATCACTGAGAAGTGTTTGAAAACTGGAAACCATTCAAACCAAATATCGATTCGCCCCAAAATACTGCTCAAAAAAATCTCAGCAAAAGTATTTGTTTTGCTTTCAAAGTATACAAAACACAATTTTGAAAGTAAGCATGCATTTTTGTAGTCTTTTTATTTATCTTAAACAAGGCAGTTGGTGATTGTATTTTCAGACATTTTCCACATACCTACCAAAAGAAATATACATTTTTTGCTTTGGGTTGTTAAGAAAGTGGCAACTGGAGAGGAAATTCCTGGTCTGTATCAAATACTTTTTCAGCAGCAAGAAGTGTTCACCTAAGGTAGGATTGTGGTGGTATGTGGACATGTAAAATAGGTGTAGGGACATGCAAGGAGAAGTAGGGAGATCCAAGGGACAGAAAGGAGGAGGTCGGTGTAGTGTGAAGTAGCGTGTGTGTGTGTGTGTGTGGTGGGGGGGGGGGGTTTATGGATATATATATACAGTACTGTGCATAAGTTTTAGGCAGGGGATGCTGTTTTGAAGGCGAAGGGTGGTCACACCAAATGTTGATTTGATACAGATTTGCTTTCCCCTCACTTTGTATTTTATGAATTGATAAAAAATAAAAAAAAATTAACATTTATTCTTTTATGTATTTTTTTTCTTCTAACTTTAAAGACATCACACCTGCCTAAAGCTTTTGCACAGTACTGTATATATAGATGAATCTGTAAGGTGGAAGGGTATATGGATATGTATACAGTAGATGAATCTGTAAGGTGGAAGGGTATATGGATATATATATAGATGAATCTGTAAGGTGGAAGGGTATATGGATATATATATATAGATGAATCTGTAAGGTGGAAGGGTATATGGATTGATAGGAATAAATGAAAGACGGGACAATAGATGGAGTCCATGGATGGGGGAAAGGTAAAGCTGGAGGGATAGATGAAGATATAGAGAAAAGGGAAAAGGATGGAGTGGTAGATTACGTGAAATAAATAGTAGGCAGGCTAGATGAATCCACAGTGTGAAGGCGTCTTTGTGTTGTCTGAAGGTCAAACGGATCGTGAAAGGCCAGAGAGACACCACAGTCAAAAGATTTTATGAATACCTGACACACCTGCACACCAATATACAGACATGCAAACACACACACACACACAGATACACACAACCACACGTAATCACTAAGAGGCATCACCAATCACACAAGCAGAGACACTCCACCAGCATGGTGCATGCTGTGTTCCTAGACATAAAGGATGATTCGAGGCGACAACCTGAGGGAGGACTGCTGTGGGAGAGTTGGGGGATAGAGGGACAGCTAGCAGGGGGGATGATGTGCCTAGTGGAGAAGTGTATGTTGGACGCAATGTGGTAGGATGAAAAGCAACAGGGCCAGCAGATGCCCGTGTCTCCTTTTGCTGCTAGAGGGTTAAATCGGAGGGCCTGGGTACAAGGCCTCTAGGATTTCATTCCAACAAATAATTTCAACATTTGGGGTCCGATGGTCCAACTGAGTACCCCCCCCCCCCCCCCCCCCCCACACACACACACACACACACTCTCTCTCTCTCTGACATGCACACACATACAGGCGCTTTATACACACGTGCCACCATCAGTTGAAACACAAGTTGCTAGAAAGAAGGAAAGGCAGGTAACTAGAGGGGGGGGGGGTGGGGATTTGTACAAAATCAACAATATCAATTAACATATCATACATGATTAAACATCTTAAAGGTAATAAAAAATGATGTGTTGTTTGGCCTACTTTGGTCCACTTGGCAGGACTAGCCTTGCCCACATTACATCAGACTTATATTGTTCCTTTTTTCCGTGAGACCTGGTCCTTTTCACAAAAAGCATGAGGGCAGCCGAATTATAATTGTCATGGTAACTTTATGTATAGTTGTAGCATACATAGTATAAATCCGTAAGCAGGCCGCTTCTAAATAAAAAAGTGGATAAACATAATAGCCACTCCGATGTTAAGCAAGATCACCATGGCAACCAGAATAGTGCTTGAGCCCTATATGAAGAGAGAAGAGAAGAAGCAGTGTAAGTAACACGTACACAAACACACATACTATCAATAAACTTTAAAACACCTGTCCAAAACAGTCAAATGTCCTTAACAACTAGTATGATTAGACCACCAGGCACAGTTTAATTAGGTGGCCGGCTGGTACCGCTGGTCTCCTATTATAATTGTTAGAATTATTATTATTATTATTGTTAGGTCGCTGGCTCCAGCAGCCGGTCCCCTATTGTAACTGTAGGTATTATTATTAGGGGTCTATGCAGTGAAAATGCATAGAACACTATTGTATTTACTGGCGCTCATTATTATTATTATTATTATTCCCAAATCTGCAGTAATTTCTAAATTCCCGTGAGATGGAATGTCAGAGACAGATGTAACTTTGCAGGAGCATAGACACCCATATGTGACACACCACCATCCAAGTGCCATACCAATAGACCCATTGGGGGCGCTATACTAGCCAACCAAAAATGTCCCGTGTCATAAAAAGATGTGGAAATTGCTGGACAGGTCCCTGTCCCCATAAGGAACAAATTTGCCTCTAGAACCCATAAAGTCCACCATGATGGATTTTCTGCCATTTTGAATTTTGAGTAAAACAAACCACAATTCCTCCTAGGCTGTTCAACCCATCCTCACGAAAATTGGTACAAATTTGTAATGGGCATGAGTACATGGGTGAGAAATGGCAAATAAGGTATTGCTGCGGCTGGGTCCTGGCCTGGCAAGTTCTGCCCCCCATGCCCTTTTGTCTATTGATTGTTACTTGCCAAACTAGAACTGGCAGGCCTTTCCTGCCTCCCCTACATAGACCTATCCAACCCCCTCTGACCTTAGCTATCTCTCTAACCCTGTCCTTTTTTATGTATTTATATTTTCCATTTTCTGCTATCTGTCTCTAGCTCCCATACATGAGATGGCTTCCTACAAATTACAAATTATGAAGTCCATCACTTTGTTTTCTTCAAAAACTGGTGGTCTACCCAAAGTGTATAAGTCCAACACCATAAATCCAAATCACATAAAATTGCAGGATATTATCCTCAGACTCTCACCATTAACCGTCCTGAATATCTTGTTGATATCTTCCAAACTGAGTCCACAGCACATCGAAATGTTTTACTGTAAACACTACTGTACATTAACTTTGTCATATCTCACTGGTTCATTAAACAATGCACATTTAAAATAATAGATAAAAATCCAAAGATTGATATCATGAAGCATTTCAAATTTCAGAACTCTATCTTAAAAACAGATTTTTTTGTAAATATCTGAGTTTAGTCGTTTTTTGGTTGGATTTGACACTTTGACACTTGAACTATTTGAAACAACTCTTTCGAGACGTAAAACCAAATTACACCAAAATCGCTGTATATCATCCTCATATGGTCCACTTTCAATGGAAGACCAAGCTTGTTGATACATTAATAATGGATCTCACAGTGCATCAAAATGTATTACTGTAAACAGTACTGTACATTTATATTTTTAACTGCTTCAATATTTGACCAATTTGAATCATACCTTTTGAAAATATTTTACTTATTACTCCCATTCCGAATTAAAGTTTTTAAAAATGTACTTTAAACACTGTATTTTTTATAAATGTTAAAAGTTTACAATTATAATATAATTTTATACACAGCAGGGGGCGAGTTTCTTTTGATTGTTGCACACCATTTTTTACTGCAAGTGCGGGTGGTGCGTGTAGTTCGGTAACAGATGTTTACATTTTGCTCATGCATGTTTTTGGTGGGTGTGCAACCTCCTCCATTTGCTGAGTTTTATGACCTTTCCAATCAAATGTCTGTCTTTTTTTTTCTTCTTTGTCTTTCTTTTTAAACATTTATGCTTTTGTTACATTTCTTCTTTTTTTCCCTTAATGTTCTTTTTTTCCTGTCATTCTTTGTATATGCCGGCCACCTTATTACTGCTTTGCAGTTATATTTATTGTTATTAGGTGGCCGGCTGGTACAGCCGGTCAACTATTGTAATCGTTAGTATTATTATTATTAAGTGGCCGGCTGGTACAGCCGGTCAACTATTGTAATTGTTAGTATTATTAGGTGGCCGGCTGGTACAGCCGGGCAACTATTGTAATCGTTAAAATTATTATTATTATTCCCCCAAATATCCTACTTCCCATGGTTAAAAATGCACCAAATTTGGCACACATGTCCAAGTCCTCTCAAAACTACAACCCATGCCATGCCGTCTCATTCTTCCTGTTGGTGGCGCTATAGCAGCAGTTCACAGTTTCAAGTGTTACAAAAATCATAAAAAATTGACCATTAGGGTTACAGCTCTGAAAATTTCAGAACTTGTCCCTTGCAGTGAGATAAAACTTTCATACGCCGGCACCCATTACAAATTATGAAGTCCATCACTCTGTTTTTTTCAAAAACTAGTGGTCTACTCAAAGTGTATAGGTCTAAAACCGTAAATCCAAATCACATCAAAGTTTCAGGATATTATCTTCCGACTCTCAACATTAACTGTATTGAATATCTTGTTGACTGCTAAAAAACTGAGTCCACAGCACATCAAAATGTATTACTGTAAACACTACTGTACATTCACTTTGTCATGTCTCACTGGTTCATTAAAAAATCTATGTTAGAAAATTTTTATAAAAATCCAACGACCGATATCATGAAGCATTTAAAATTTCAGAACTCTTTCTAGAAAAAAAATTTTTTAATAAATATCTGAGTTTAGTAGTTTTTTGGTTGGATTTGACACTTTGACACTTGAACTATTTGAAACAACTCCTCCAAGACCGTACAACCAAATTACACCAAAATCGCTGTATATCATCCTCAGATGGCCTAGTTTAAAAACAAAACCAAGTGTGTTGATACATTAGAAACCGAGCTCACAGTGCATAAAAATGTATTACTGTAAACAGTACTGTACATTTCGATTTTTAACTGCTTCAATATTGGACCAATTTATATCATACATCTATACAATATTTGTATTAGGATTCACATCACGATTTAAAGCTTTAAAAAATGTACCTTGAAAACTGCCTTTTTTATAAATAGCGAAGTTTAGTTGATTATTGTTTGGATTTGAACTAACTCCTCTGAAACCATAAAACCAAATTAACTCAAATTCGCTGTATATCATCCTCAGATGGTCTACTTTACACACAAAACCAAGCTTGGCGATACAGTCATAATTGAGCTCACACTGCACCAAAATGCATTTTTCTAAGTTATTAAGCAGTAATAGCAAGTATTAGTGCGAAAACGCATATTTCTTTTAACGCGTTAAAGCAATTTGTTTGAACGCCACTAGTAGGCTAGTTTCTTTTTCCCCACCTAGCAGTGGACAAAGTACCTGAGAGTGAACTGCTAATTTATGTTTCCTGATTTCTCATGCCTAGCCTATGCAGCTGTCAAAAGACGTAGACCCGAAGATCCATTTGAGGGGTGAACTAATCTTTTGAACGAATCTCTCTGACAGATCCGAAGATCCATTCGAGGGGTGAACTTTTAGTAGTAGGCATAGCATAGAAGACAAGAATTGATTGAATTGGTTCACGAATTATTACTGGTTTTGGGTCAGTTTTTTTTCTGTTTTTCACTTTACAGTTTACAGTCTAATCAAACAAAAAAAAAAAAAAACAGTTTATTATATTAGACAGCGTATACTGCAATATTGTGTGATTTAGTTGTAGTTCGAGTGTGATTGTTATTTGGCTGTATGGGACAACCTGATTTTAAATAAATACATCTTAAAGTTATCTCAATATTGTGATTTTTTGGCTAAACACAACACATTACGTTTCAGTAAAGGAGTATATTGCAACTGCTTTGAGGTGACTTAATTATCACAATGAGTGAATCGGCGCAGTCTTAACTACATAACTATGGCGAACAAAACATTTCTCTTTTCTATGCCGAGCTATCACGTGAAAATTGAACGAACGATTCAGACTCGAAGACCCAGTTGAGGGGTGAACGACACTTCCTATTCTTTGCTGAAAGAAATAAACGAATGACTCGAACCCAACTATTGTTGCGCATGCGCGACCAAATGAACAAATCACTCTGAGACGACTCGTTAGTCCCGAGTCATTTTAAAGATTCGTGAACGACACATCACTAATAGCAACGTGGCAAGCCGCTACAGCCAATTTTGTTGTATGAGATGCAAGCAGTAGTGGTGTTACTGTGTAAATTTGTAGCCGTAAATAACGATTATGTGACGAGGTGTCAGATCGACAGTGCAGAGCAGATATTTGTCATATCAGACAAAGAGAGGTTTATACGTTCTTAGATTAGTTTTTAGCTGGATTTAAAATGTATTTTGGAGATGAGGGTCACAACCGCGCAAGGCAGACTACTTGAAGAAACATGACGTAATGTAGCGTCGGGTGTAAAACTATTTTATTGTTGTGCTCTTTTATTGATAGTGCTCTTAATGTTTCCTAGTTATGTTTATGCTTCCTTGTTGTTTTTAACATGTTTTTGTAAAGAGTTATGAAGTCCTGTAAATGCAGATATCGGTTTGTACTTTTGTTAGATGTGAGACCGTGACCGTGTATGGTGTGTCTGTGAATAAGGTCAGAGCATGTCACGTTCGTTCCGTCTGTGCGCTGTTAAAATGAACGTTGGTAACGAAATTTTAGGTGAACGGACGTTGCTATCTGTTGAGCATACCCAAGTCAGTTATACTTTTCAGTCTTGCGACAGGGCAAGAGAGTCTTTTTGAGTAACCTCATTTGAACATTGTCAGACTTAAATTTATGATTGCTCTTACCAAAAAATTCATAGATGCGGCGCAAGCAGCTCTAACGCGATTTTTGTTGTTGTATGAGATGCGATCAGTAGGGCCTAGGTGTTATTGTGTAATTCTACAGCCATTTATAAGGATTAAGTGAGGAGGTGTCAAATCAACATTACAAAGCAGATATTTGTCATATCAGACAAAGAGACGTTCTTAGATTTATTCTTAGCTGGATTACCAAATTTATTTTGGAGCTGGGAGTCAACCCCGCGCATGGCAGACATCTTTATACTTGAAGAAATTTGACTAACGTTGCGTCGGGTTTAACTCTCAGCATGCCTGGCGAGTAACTCTTTATTGTACAGTATAGGCTACCTTAATGTTTTGTTGTTATCACGTTTATGTTTCCTTGTTATCGTGTTTATGTAAAAAGTTATGAAGTGTTGTAATCGCAGATATCGGTTTGTACTTTAGTTAGATGTGACACCGTGACTGTATGGTGTTGTGAATAAAGTCAGAGCATGGCGAAAATATTCTCGTGAAGGTTAGTCGTGTTGTAATGACGTCTCGCGAACGAGTCTTCTCACGAACGAGTCTTCTCATTCGAGTTAGAAGTCTTGATTAAATGACAAGGAATCTTGAGAGGCAGAAATCGAACAATGTAAAAAATTTGTCAGACACCAAATGTGCTATAGGTTGCTGGGTGGCCCATGTCCCCTATTTCCAGAAAGTTCTATGACCATTCCACCCAAATGTTCCTTTTATAAAGTTTCATAATTATTCAGTTTAAAGTATTATGAGCGAACCTGAAGAAATTTGTACAGAAAACATGTAAATTGCTGTTTGTGTTAAGTTTAATTATTATTATCATTCCTCCAAATATCCTACTTCCCATGGTTAAAAATGCACAAAATTTGGCACGTGTCCAGGTCCTCTCAAAATTACAACCCATGCCATGCCGTCTCATTGTCCCTGTTGGTGGCGCTATAGCAGCAGTTCAAAGTTTCAAGTGTTCAAAAATCATAAAAAAATAGACCATTAGGGTTACAGCTCTGAACATTTCAGAACTTCCCCCTTGCAGTGAGATAAAACTTTTATATGCTGGCACCCATTACAAATTTTGAAGTCCATCACTCTGTTTTTTTCCAAAACTGGTGGTCTACTCAAGGCGTATTAGTCCAAAACCACAACCACTGTTCTTAGCTGGCTTATAAAATGTATTTAGGAGCTGATGGTCACAACTGTGCATGGCAGACATCTTTGTACTTGAAGAAACACGACGTAATGTAGCGTCAGGTGTAACTCCCAGCATGCCTGGCGAGTAACTCTTTATTCTTGTGGACATTGCTCTTAATGTTTCCTTGTTATCATGTTTATGCTTCCTTGTTATGTTTTTATCATGTTTATATAAAGAGTTAGGAAGCGCTGTAAACACAGATATTGGTTTGTACTTTTGTTAGATGTGACACCATGACTGTGGTGTGTGAGTGAATAAACTCAGAGCATGTATGAGCTGTACTATACATAAATTGTGTGCTAGTATGAGAGTAAATAATCTGGCATACGAAGGTTGATCTCTGTTAAATTTACCCAAGTCACTGATGCTGTTCAATGTAATTATTGGGTCTGCACGTTCAAGTCAGTTTATTTGAACTAATTGTAGCATTAGAGCTAAATGA
>JAPMUY010004368.1:0-10000 GCA_026901105.3 Galaxias olidus
AGCAGTGACAGGACAGGGAGCACAACCACTGGACCCCCCCCCCCCCCCCCCACACCCACCCCTACCCCCGCACCCCCACCCCACCCCCCTCCATCACCACCTTCACTCTTCTTCCACCCCTGTAGTGGGTAAAACGATGCCTAGCGAAGAGGGGGAGGGGGGAGAGGGTGAGGAGAAGGGAGAAGGAGGAGAGGAGAGAGGGTTGATGGAGGGAAGGGAAAAGGAAGGAGAGGAAGGAGGGGAGGCAGGGGAGAGGTCTCCAGCGCGGAGGGCCAGGTGTCAATCACCTCCTCAAGCGGGCTTCAGAGACCCTCTGCCAGTCCAGCCACACACACGCACACACACACACACACACACCTGCACCGCCGACATCTAGGGGAATTAGAGAAGGGAGGTGAGGAGGGAAGGGAAAAAAAGGAGGCAGAGACAGAGGGAAGGAGAGAGAGAGTGAAAGAAAGAGAGAGAGAGAGAGAAACCCATAGAAAGAGAGCGTGAGTCAGAGCGGCACAAAGAGAGAGAGAGAGAGAGAGAGAGAGAGAGAGAGAGAGAGAGAGAGAGAGAGAGAGAGCGAGAGAGAGAGAAAATCAAAAAGGTGCCCAGAGTAGATCCACAGAAAGTCATTACCCGCCACAAATGACCTGGGCAGGGAGATTCGAATGAAAAAAAAAGAAATAAACAAATCAGCCGCTATCAACAATGGAGGGGAGCGCTGGAGATTGGGGAGATGCAGACGAGGATGGGGGGAGGAGGCGGAGGGGAAGGGGAGGGCAGTGGCTTGAGAGAGGTAGCAAGAGCGAGAGAGAGAGAGACAGAGAGAGAGAGAGAGAGAGAGAGAGAGAGAGCGAGAGAGAGAGAAGGATGAATAATCAATGGACAAACAAGTGAGCGACGGAAAAGGAGGCCAAAGAGAAAAAAATAAACGCATTTTAAAGAAAGAAATTCAGGTTTTTAACAGAGAGAGGGTTTAACAGTGGGCCGAGAACTGGAGCTGGGGACCCGGGAGCCCAGAAGCGCCTGGGGGTCCGGAGGTGTGTGTGTGTGTGTGTGTGTGTGTGTGTGTGTGTGTGTGTGTGTGTTTCGCTGTGTTTTCCGGGACCACTTGCAGCTTGACAGGGCTGGGTGACCCGTGTCAGAACAGGGGAATGGACAGGATCGGCACAGCGTCTTTAAGCCAGGAGGTCCCAGACCGCCCCACCCACCCTCATGCCAACGCTGGCCCACTGTCCTATCAGCTCTGTGGGGGTTCAGTGTGGCCGGGCTGGCCTCTATAGGTGGAGAGTCCTAATAGTCTGGTTTCATGTTTGGAGTGGTAAACCGGAGCAGCTAGGCCGTGTGCTCGGCACCAAGGTAAACAGGTCAATAGTATCGATCCCCCTGTCCCGCTGCCCCTCTCTCTCTCTCCCTCCCTCCCTCCCTCTCCCTGGCTCTGCCTCTCCTTCCCTCTCTCCCTCTCCTCCACCTATCCCTCCCTCCTTGGCTCTCTTTCTCTCTCTCTCTCTCTCTCTCTCTCTCTCTCTCTCTCTCTCTCTCTCTCTCTCTCTCTCTCTCTCTCTCTCTCTCTCTCTCTCTCTCTCTCTCTCTCTCTCTCTCTCTCTCTCTCTCTCTCTCTCTCTCTCTCTCTGTCTATCTCTCTCTCTCTCTCTTTGCCTTCTGCCAGACCCGGGGAACATGGAATGCATTAGAAGGCACTCTTCTGCATTGCACCGAACTGAAGGGTGGGGGCCGCACACACACACACACACACACACACACACACACACACACACACACATTTATTTCCATCGGCACACACACACCTTTTTCCAATATTCGCACATGTAAAACAGCAACATACCCACCGCTCATCTCCCAGAGGCCTGCGTGGCTGCACGGCTACATCCACTCACACTCCCATCTCCACTCCTGTAAAACTATTTCTCATAAAACACCAGTTATAAAATGTGGCTCCGCGACGCGTGTGTTCCAGTGTGTGTGTGTGTGTGTGTGTGTGTGTGTGGTGTCAGGCCGCCTCCGGGCGCCGCCCCAGCCCCGGCGAGTCACTTGAATCGCGGTCTCATTGTCCCTCTTATGTCAATAGACCTCAGCTAGCGCGCTAAGGAAGTAGCGCGGTCAGCAACATTACGGGGCTAATTAGCATAGCCCTCCTTTCTTCTGCTATTTGATCTGTGGAAACAGGCCTGGGGGGTCTCGCTGTAGTTAGCTGTAATTAAAGCACAGGAGGGGGGGGGGGGGGGGGGGGGTGGAAAGCGTTCCGTTAAAAAGGCTGCCTGGCTAGGGGGAACCTTGAAACAGTGGGGGGTTTTGGTTCATGGAGGGGAGAGAGGAAGGGGGGGGGGGGGTCGGAGAAAGAGGTAAGATGAGACGGAGACCTGTAAAAAGGAAGGGTCTCTCCTCTCCTCTCCTCTCCTCTCCTCTCCTCTCCTCTCCTCTCCTCTCCTCTCCTCTCCTCTCCTGGTCCTCAGTTTGTTCCCAGCAGTTCCTTGGTTCCCTGGGATCTCACCAGGAGACCACCAATGGCCTGCTCCGCCTCGTATCCTCAGCATGGATTAGATAGCTCGTATCAGGACGCTCTGATGAACGGAGATCATCATGATTAGCTGAGATGACAGGCTGTCATGGACCAGGATACACCACTGGTGGTGAGAGGAGCTCTGACAGGTGTAAGTGACATTTCCCTGGGCGTCTCCATGGAGGATGTTACGTTGGAGGCAGTGATCTCCGTAATGTGCTAATTGATGTTGGGACAGGTGAGCGGAGCAGGATAGGAAATTGCATGACGAGATGTTGTCGTGGAGGCATCCATAACGAAGTCTGTTTCAGCCATAACGCGTGCTTCTTTACGGGTTCATGCCGGGACATTGAAAGTAATACAGTGCCCGCCCTGTGCTTTTCAACCTCACGCACACACACACACGCACACACGCGCGCACACACGCACCCACACACACAAACACACACACACGCCCTGGCTGGGGGTGAAGGACCGGGCTCCTCTCCCTCCTCCGGCTCAGTGCTCCATGGCTCTACCCCCCCCCCCCTTTGCTTGTTATAGGAGATCCCTCCCTCACACAGACCGGCGCAAAGCACTGCTGCCATCCAAGCATACGCTGCCCCTCCACACGCATATGCAAGACGGACACAAATTGCTCACCCCTCTCTTTCAGCTCTCTCTCTCTCTCTCTCTCCCTCCCTCTCTCTCGTGCCAGCGATCGGCTCCCCGCTGCGGCCCACTGAGGTGTCTGAGCGTGTGTCAGACCCACACCCAGGCAGCTCTGCCCGAGCAGACGGCTGGAGGGAGGACAGGGAGGGCCAGAGGACGGCCCAGGCTTTGTGACGGCGTGGCCTTTTCAGGCACGGGGACAGTGATGCCTGTGACGTGCTGTGTTTGTGTGTTGGCGTGGGTGTAAACATCGACACCGTCACGCTGAGACGTCAACAAACCTGACCGGGGCTTCTCCTTCCTGGACACACGAACATACAGAGGGAAGTGTGTGTACACATTGTGTGTGTGTGTGTGTGTGTGCCAGAGAGAAACAGTAGAATATAGAGAGCCCTGGGGAGAAACCATGTACAAGGATGTGTGTGTGTGTGTGTGTGTGTGTGTGTGTGTGTGTGTGTGTGTGTGTGTGTGTGTGTGTGTGTGTGTGTGTGTGTGTGTGTGTGTGTGTGTGTGTGTGTGTGTATTCGTTCGTGCCCGTGTGTGTGACAGCCATCCCTGCCAGATCAGGGCCTGTCAGCCGTGCAACTCAACCACAATGTCTACCCCTCCCTCCCTCCCTCCCTCCCTCCCCCCCTCCCTCCCTCTATGCCCCGTGCGGCAGCGGCCTTAAACAAGCAGCACACTTATCAGCCAGAAAAATAATTGGAAGCTGCCGCCTGCAAAATGCCGGCCCTTCCCTCTGTCCATCCGGGTCGCTTCAGTGGTGTCAGTTCCCATTAGGAAGAACGGAGGGCCCCGTCGCCCCCTCGGTCCCTCGCTCTCCTTCTGCCCCCGTAGTTATCTCTTGTGCTCTCTCTCTCTCACACACACACACACACACACACACACGCACACAGACACACACACACACAGTGTCTGGGTCACTTGTTCACTACCTACTATCTCTCTTGTTTCTCTCTCTCTCTCTCTCTCTCTCTCTCTCTCTCTCTCTCTCTCTCTCTCTCTCAGTCTGCCACTTTCTTTCTCTCTCACCGGTCCACTGGAGCTCCACAGGGCCGGAGGATAGACAGAAAGGGAGAGTGAGAGAGAGAGAGAGAGATACAGGATAGAGAGAGAGGGGTAGAGAGAGAGAGAGAGAGAGAGAGAGAGAGAGAAGAGAGAGAGAGACAGAGAGAGAGAGAGAGAGAGAGAGAGAGAGAGAGAGAGAGAGAGAGAGAGAGAGAGAGAGAGAGAGAGAGAGAGGTATCCTGGGTGCTCCTCTCCAGAGCAGCAGCAGCAGCAGCAGCACGTTTTCCCTGTCATGTCACACTGAGCGTCTCGTGTGGTCGAGCCAGCAGGCGAGAGAGACCGGGGGGGCCGGCGGGAGTTGACGTTTGTTGATGTTCCTGCTGCTGTGTGTGTGTGTGTGTGTCTGTGTGTGTGTGTGCAGAGAATGATATGAGTGTGTGTTTTTGTGTTACTACGTTCCTATCTGTGTGTAAAGAGACAGTGTACCTACAGACGTGTGTGTGTGTGTGTGTGTGTGTGTGTGTGTGTGTGTGTGTGTACGTGTGTGTATGTGCTGCTATGCTGAGGAGCCATGACAGGGACAGCGGTTCAGCTGTCAGTCCGGGCGGGCAGCGGGCGATGGGCCGGGGCTGACAGGTCAGGAGGGAGAGGGGGGGTTGGGGTGGATGTCCAACAGAGCGCCAGGCGCTGTACTACAGAGAGATCTACACCTGGGCATTACCTCCCAGACGGCCCCTCCACTGAAGCGTGGGGGCCTGTAGCCCGGCTCGCTGACACCCCTGACATCCACACGGAGCCCACGGCGACCTGGGGGTTAGGCTGGAGAGAGAAACGAGCCCGGGTAAGTGGAAACAAGCCCACCACCACCACCACCACCACGCTGGACTGTGTCTCCCCTTTGTGTTCCCCTCCTACGGGTTCCAGACTGGCTGGGATCATGTCCCTCGCCGCCGCCATGCCTGACCCTGGTTCCAGATCCTCCTCCCTCTCTGTCCTCCTCTCCAGCACACTGCCCCCACCCTCCCCCGTCCCCCGCAGCCCAAGTCCAGCGGCCCAGCGATGTCTCCCCCCCCCAGTGCACCGCGTGACATTGAGAACCCCCCCCCCAATGTCTGCGCGAGCTGGGGTATCCGTCCAGCTGCCCGCGCGCAAATAAATAATGCAGTGGCTGGCTAATGCGGCGGGGCCTGACGCAGTGGCTGGCGTTGCCCGCAGCTACCTTTGGGCTGGAAAATAATGACCATGCAAAAGAGAGGGGGGGGGGAAAGGGACCCCGTGCAGAGAGGAGGGCCAGAGCAGGCCCTTACAATGCAGCTGGCCTCCACTCCACAGCAACCCTCTCTCTCTCTCTCTCTCTCAATTTTCAATTCAATTTCAATTTCAATTGGGCTTATTGGCATGAAAGAATAATTGTTTATATTGCCAAAGCGACAGAGGAAATACAGAAATATTTCTTATCTTATCTCTCTCTCTCTCTCTCGCTCTTGCTCTCTCTCTATCTCTCTCTCTCCCTCCATCTTTCTCTCTCTCCTTCTCACTCTTCCTCTCTTTTTCTACTCACTGCTCCATGGCCAGCCGTTTATCCATCTAGCTCTGTCAAGTGGGCCTTCCAGTCTCTTGGCCAATCCGTTGGTCACCAACACATGAACCATGGATTGGCCGCTTAAACAGTTTGCACAAACACACTAACAAATACACATATACAACAGGGAACATCTTGGGGAATGTCACATATGAAGAATTGTACTGCATAGCCGTACTAATCTCCCATTCGAGCTAGCCTAGCCTAGCAACACCACAGGATGAAATCCTCCAGCCTCCCCCCGGGCCTGGGGGCCAGCAGGCCATGGCCTTGCCCTTGGTCCTGGGTGTGGATCAGGGTCAAACAGGGGGCGGCTGTGGGCTAATCCAGTGCAGGAGGAGACGTGCTGCCCGTGAACGGAGGCGGCCGGTCGATGGCAGCCTGTTGATACAGAGCTCTAACTCTGTTTACCAAGGGGCCATTTAGACACAGCCGCCCAGCCAGCCTGGCCTTACACACACACACACACACACACACACACACACACACACACACACACACACACACACACACAGACACAAAGACACACACACACACACACACACACACACAGACACACACACACACACACACACACACACACACACAGACGCAGCAATGACGTCGGCCCTCTGGTGACGGACTGTGACGGCGGTCGGGTGTAAGGAGGCCGTGTTGGTATTGATCGTGCGTTGGGGAGCGAGACGTGTTCAGAGAGGCAGGGCCGAGCGTGGAGCCGTGGCCTCAGAGACGCTGTGACGTTAGGGGGAGCGCTTGATGAAAAGGCTCCTCCTCCCTGTCTGTCATGGAGAGGGGGGGACCGCCTTTGTCCTTGACTGGCGTTGGCTCAAAGGCGACGTGAAGCCGGGGGGGACTCAGTCCCCTAGACCCGGGGGCAGTTTTTTCCTCCCCCTCCTCACCCCTCCTCACCCTTCCTCACCCCTCCTCACCCCACGGGGTGCGTGCGGGGGACAGGAAGGCGGGGGGCCGTCCTGGGATCACGGCCCCGCGGACTCCGACGAGATCCCCGCCTTCACTCTGGGGGTCTGTCCATCAAAGTGGCCTTTGAAGCCTCCGCCGTTCGCTCCGGAGCCTGGCTCCCCCGTCCCCCCTCGTCCCCACACCTCCATCCCCCTCTTCTTCTTCTCCCTCCTCACCCCCCTGTAGTATCCCCCTCATCTGAGTCCCCGGTCCGCAAGTCATCCCCACCAGACACTCCCTCCCCCCCTCACCACCCTCCTTATCTAGAGCTATGCAGTCCCCCCTCCCAAACTCTCTTTGTGTTGAACTTGCTGAAAAAAGGAGCGCGGAGGAGAAAGAGCTTAGCTCGACTTTCTGCAAACCAAATAAGGTCTGCGGAGGGCGCGGAGCGGCGAGAGGGCAGCCTGCTAAGCCGGAGGGACCGCTACGGTGGCTGAGCCTCGCCTCAGACGTGACGGACACACCGCCTCACACACACACACACACACACACACACACATACACACCCTACTGTACCCCACCACTACCCCAGCCCACCCCAAAAAACGGAGACACGGGGAGGGGGGGGGGGGGACGATGCTAAGCCGTCCCACCATCACCGTTCCGGCACACGCCATGAGAGGACGGTGTGCGGGCCGCGGGGGATTCATTACTGCACTGTTAGTTAATGTAAGTCAGCCATATTTTATTATGTCGAAAAAACAAACATAAAAAACAACCTGGACTGAATATGAATTTGTTGGTATCAGCAGCGTGTGCGGTACGGTGACTGCTGAGCGCGGAGGAGCGGCGGCAGGACGCGCTCCGTTCTGACGGTTTACGGAGACGGAGCCCGTCCGGATGTCAAGGCTAGGCGGTGGTGATGGAGTGCCAGGCGGGCAGCGGGCGGTGGGCGGGGGTGGGGGGTGTGTGTGTGGAGGGTGGGGGGGAGCATTAGACTTGCTGATGGCTCGTTTAGGGGCGTGATGAGAGGGCCATTGGATCTGGGGCGACACCGACAGCTGCGCTCGCACCTCCCCGCCGGTGGTTAGTGTCGGCGCTAAGCGCTCGTTGACTTCCTGGTTAGCCACGCTGGTGTCATTACTGTGCTGGCGTGTGTGGGTGTGCGCGTGTGTGTTGGTGTGTGTGTGGGTGTGTGTGTGTGGGTGCGCGTGGGTCTGTGTGGGTGAGCGAGTGTCTTTGTGAGTGCATAATGGAATGAGAGTCGGCACAAACCCACATGCACGTGTGTGCGTGTGTGTGTGTGTGTGTGCGCGTGTGAAGATGTGTGTGTCTGTCTTATGCGGTTCTTCGGCACGGATCTGCAGGAATGAATGAAACAAGTGGTCCAGATAGGCCGAGCCGGAGGCTGCTGCTGAATAGGACGCGGGAGGATTAACTAAGAGTCAGCCAGGAGAGAGATAAAGGTGGCAGAGGGGCGTCTGTGTCTGAGGAGACGAGCCAGGGTCCTACAGGAACAGACGCACGCACTATCACCCCGACTCTTCAGCCACAGTCCACACGCCGTTAGCGTTAGCACAACTCCCGTTAGACGCCGCTAGCGTAGCATGCTAACGCCGCTTCAGTCCGCGCTGATGGCTCGGCTGTGACGGTAATGCTGCTGTTGTGACACGGTCTCCATCGGCGCTCTCTCTGCCGGGCCTGCCAGCGTCTGCCACCGGTGATGTCACCCGGCCGAGTCCATTATCATTTTGCCGCGCTGGAATTGGACGGCAGGGCCATTAGCGAAGAGACAGGCATTCATCATCTTCCAGGCCAACGCTGGCGGCTCGCTAGCAGTGAGTCATGCTGCGAGACCACTGTACAGCGGGGACGCGCGCACACACTCACTCACTTACACACACACACACACACAGACATACTCGTGCACACACACTTGACCCCCAGGAGTCTATTTGCCTGGCGCACCCCTCTCCCCCTCTCTCTCTCTCTTTGTCGTCGGCGTACCAGAGGATGAGTGTGAAGCGGCGGGCGAGGCGGAGGTGTGTGTGTGTGTGTGTGTGTGTGTGTGTGTGTGTGTGTGTGTCGCGATTGGTGCGGGGGTCCGGGGGTGGCCGTCCTCAGAGCCGCGGGGGCCGGCTCCTCTGAAGAACGGCGGGCTAAGACGTAATCAGCTGGGGCCGCGGAGAAGATTCCCTCTGACCCCGTCGCCTTCCCCGTCTCATTCCGGCAGCCCCCGGGACAGAGAGCGAGCGGAGAGATAGAGAGGGGGAGGAAAATGGAGCGAGGTAGAGAGGGAAGGAGAGACAGGAAGAGACGGAGCAAATTACAGCGTCAACCCCCAGGCTAAAACAGACACCAAAGACGAGAGACCCAAAACAGCGAGAGAGAGAGGGAGAGGGAGAGAGAGAGGGAGAGAGAGAGAGAGAGGGAGGAGGGAGGGAGAGAGAGAGGGAGGGGGGGCCCTTTGATGCCTCTCTCTGGTCCACAGTACAAAGAGAAGGGAGAACCAGGGAGATGCAGAGAGCCCCGGTCCCCTTGGTGGACCTCCTCCAGTACCACCCCCACCCCCCTCCCATGCGTCAGAGAAGGACAGGGGAGGGGAGGGGGGCGCTGGATTAGGACGCACGCAGGTAGGAGGATGTACGTGAGTCCCAAGGACTGTACACACTATGCCGTACATGTTAGCCTGCGTGCATGTGTTTGTCACATCAGAAACCTCAGGAAAGGATGTGTAAGGTCACACACACAACACACGTGGTGGGGGATAGGAGGGCATACAGGCAACATTCACTCTCTCCCGCAATTGATGGAGGACGGCTGTTGTTGACCCCCGCCACCCCGTCCCACTTTCAGAATTCTACCTCTGATATGTGTGTGTGTGTGTGTGTGTGTGTGTGTGTGTGTGTCAGTCTCCCGGCTGCCTCTCTGGTCCACTAACCCAGTTTAAGCCTCAGCGTCCAGACACCTCCACACGCCGTGTGTCTGGGACGCTAGACAAGCCTGTTAGCCAGCCCGGGCTGCTAATGAACACACTCTGCTGGTGAGGCAGGGCGTGTGTGTGTGTGTGTGTGTGTGTGTGTGTGTGTGTGTGTGTGTGTGTGTGTGTGTGTGTGTGTGTGTGTGTGTGTGTGTGTGTGTGGTGTTGAGCCTCTCAAACTCTCCCTCTCTCCATCCCTCTTTAAATAGCGACGTCTGTAAGTGTAATACCTTTATGCATGCCTTGGTTCTTGCCTATGAGATACTGGCTGTATTGAATAATGTAGCTATGGTTATGAAATGATTCCAAGTCATGTTCAAAGATGTGAGCGTGTGCGACTGCGTGTGTGTGTGTGTGTGTGTGTGTGTGT
>JAPMUY010004368.1:12500-31042 GCA_026901105.3 Galaxias olidus
CTCACCACCACCTCCTCCTCTCCCCTCCCGACTTTCTCGCACCAAGTCTCCCTCCACTTGCCCCCCTCCCCCACCTCTTCAAACCCCCCCCCCCCCCCTGTCCTGTGTGTGTGTTTGAGTACCTCCTGACACACACACCAACAACTGTGCTTAAAACATCATTTGCATGGGAAGTTTGCGGGGAGCCGGGATAGAGGGCGGTGGTTGTGTGCGGTGAGACCGGACGACTGGCCCGGCCGGCAGAGGACGTCAACAGACCAGGGAGGGCCGTTAACAGCACAGTATGTACTGCTAGTATGTTGCACTGTAGTATGACTGACTGAGGGTTAACAGCTAGTAGTACAAGTATGTAGCACTGTAGTATGACTGACTGAGGGCCGTTAACAGCAAAGTATGTACTGCTAGTATGTAGTACGTATGACTGACTGAGGGTCGCTAGCAGTACAGTATGTAGCACTGTAGTATGACTAACTGAGGGTTGTTAACACTATGCACTGTTAGTATGTAGTGCTGTAGTATGACTGGCTGAGGGCCGTTAACAACACAGTATGTACTGTTAGTATGTAGTGCTGTAGTATGACTGGCTGAGGGCCGTTAACAACACAGTATGTACTGCTAGTACGTAGTGCTGTAGTGTGACTGACTGAGGGTCGTTAACAGTATGTATGTACATAGTATGTAGTACTGTAGTATGGCTGACTGAGGGTCATTAACAGTATGCACTGTTAGTATGTAGTGCTGTAGTATGACTGACTGAGGACCATTAACAGTACAGTATGTAGACTGTAGTATGATTGACTGAGGGCCTTTAACAGTATGCACTTAGTATGTAATGCTGTTGTATGACTGACTAAGGACCGTTAACATTATGCACTGTTAGTATGTAGCACTGTAGTATGACTGACTGAGGACCGTTAACAGCACAGTATGTACTGCTAGTATGTAGTGCTGTAGTATGACTGACTGAGGACTGTTAACACTATGCACTGTTAGTATGTAGCACTGTAGTACAGTGTGTAGCACTGTAGTATGACTCACTGAGGACTGTTAGCAGTACAGTATGTACTGTTAGTATGTAGCAATGTAGCATGGCTGGCTTACTGCACCTCTGCTACATGGAGACACCCCCGGAAATCTACTTATCTACTCAGTGTATTTCACACACACCAAATGACCCCATCCCTTCCTCGTTTCTCCACAGTTCTTCCCGGACTTCCCTTGGAAACGTTCCCCGACTCCATAAACCCCCGGTGTTAACCCACGTGGACTATTAACCAAAAATAATGAATCCCGGCAAACGGCTCCGGGAGCACGCGGGCGCGTTTCACGGTGTGCCGCCACAGTGGGATGCTACGCTAACATCTGACGCTCAATGCAATATAGATGAGCGCCATATGCTGGGGATGTATGTGGGAGTGCATTAAGACCCATCATGGCTGTGATCCATATAGGGCCACGTCACACACGGGCAATTACTGCTCAAATGACCTCACCCTCATTACCCCCCCCCCAAGTCAGCTTCCTTCGGCTGACCCCCCCCATTTTTGGCCTCGCCTCGTTCGTTCCCGTTGCCAGCTCTTGCCCTCCGAATCTCTCTCTCTCGCTCTCTCTCTCTCTCTCTCTCTCTTTCTCTCTCTCTCTCTGAAGGGTGGTGCTCATCGGCGAAGTGAGGGAGGGAAGTGGAGGTGGAGATGTGGAGGCAGGAGGGGGACGGCGGGGATAATAGGGGAGGGGGAGTGAGAAGTGGAGCCGTCTATGGGGCACTAAGTGGGGCGAGGTGCTGAGATAAATCCTCCATTATGGCCTTGCGTGCGCCTCCTCTCTGGGGGTGATTAACGGCTGGCTGGCTAGCTGGCTGGAGCCACGTGGCTGTCGGGCCCTGAGAGGACCTCGGCAGCCCCAGTCCCCACTCTGCACTTCCGTGGCTCTCGTCTCAGCACTGATCCACTGCAGGAACCCTTAAAGCTACCATCTAAATCGTACGAGGGACAGAAGTTGAACCATTATGTTAGCCAAGTCGGTGGAAAGAAAGTGTGTTTGAGTGAGCCAGTGAGCTGCTAGCCAGCCACAAGCCCGGGGAAAGAAAAGCCTTTTTTGTTTTTATTTGAACTTAAACTTGGAAAAAATAAGGTATATTTTTGTATTGTTTCCACTGGAAACTTTAAAGATAAATTAAGCTAGGAAATGAGGAATATGCAAATAAGGTCCATGTGCTACAGAAATAACTAGGGCAAGCTGAGCTGGAGTGGTTCTTAAACAGAATGCAGAGGTATTTTCAAAGCCGGGCCAGCAGAAGGTCAGATCAATAGATGAAAAAACGGGGAGCTAACAGAATATGCTAATACTGCTCCCTTAGCTAATGCCCAGTTAAATGCTAAAGCTACGCTATAAATGGCTAAAGATCTAACTCTCCCTACGCACTGACCTAAAGCATGTGATGGACATTGATAATATAAACATGGCGTAACCGAAACTAAATTAGCATTAGTAGTGGAATAGATCAACATAAAATACCGCATTATTTATGCAAATAAATTTCTGTGGTCAGTATTTTTTCGGACTACTCTTAGATGATTCATTTAAATGATGACTCCTGAATGAAAGTGTAACATGTTTTGAACATAGCAAAAGAACACAATCGAGCTTAACAAATACAAAAGAAGTTAAAATGCCTACGGTTGATCGTGAGATTTGTATGAAGTGCCTGTGTATTGCAAGTATTAAAATCATATTTGGATGTGTGTGCTATTCAAATAACAAGAACCTAATGATGAATCTAACAAAATCCAGTACAAAGCAGCTAATTGCTAATTAAGTCTCAGCCTCTTAACTTCCCTGCCTGATGCTCCCCACCCTATTCCATGGCTTCTCTGAGTATTCCACGGCCCTGTATCTTGATTGGCCTGTGTGTGGTTAGCGACCATGAGGTATTCAAACAACAACAACAACAACCGAAAGATGGACCTTGGAGAGTTCACCACAAACAAGTTACTTGGCTAACATGTCTAATCCTGGTGCTACCCGCCCACATCCAGGGCCGCTCCGCGTCTTCCACGGTCCCGTATTGACCCTCCACCCACAGAGGGTGCATCCATCTACTTTTAGAATAGCAATCGGTGGCCCAGGACCAGAGGTGGGCTATGTGCTGACATCAGCGCTGAAGGGGAGCGGCCGGTCGTTAGGGCGGGGCGGTGGGCGCCCAGGCCCCCCCGCTGTGCACCTTCATACCAAACTCCCTCTCCGGCTCTCCTTCAAATCCAGCACAGCACGCTGGAGACAGGCAGGTGGGTGACTAGGGCTAGCGTGGTGGACTTAAAAACAGGAATGGATACAACTGGCAACCGGGACACCGGAAGAAGCAGTTCACTATAGATCACATTAGATTTCTGATTCAACTCTCAAGAAACGCGCTTATTCTTTTTGTCGCCAGCACGGAGACACAAACTAAGGTGGGCATTTGGTCAATGGCTCAGCTGAGAACTGAGAACGTGGCATTCGCATTCCACTCGCCGTGACGAGAGCGATATGCATCGCTCGTCATAATGAAATGACTGAATTGCGGTGGTGGTGGCACAACCGTCCACAACAGTCTCTGCTGGAGGCCCGGCGTTCCCCACGCTTCTCTCCGGGGCCCCGACTCTACTGCCACGTAGAGCCTCTATCAGTCACGGCTGGGGCCGCGCTCCGCCCCTCTCCAGGTGCAAGGACATCCGTAGTGGGAAGACGTATCACCCCCACTGATAATAGGCATGCAAAAAATGACGGATTCGTCGCCGATTCAAAGAGAAACGTAGCGGGGAGTTTCTTTGATTTCCCCCTCGGAGATTACTTGGGTATCATGAGCGTATGTAGATCGGGGGGCGCGCCGTCCCACCCCACCCCCCTCTGTGATTCGGGCCGGTGGAGGGAGGGAGGAAGGAGTGCTGGGGGGGGGGGGCACACATGACGGGGCCCGGTCACGTGGCAGGGCCCACGGAGGATCTCATCAGCCTGTATGTAGATGGCTGGGCTGAGTGAGTGATTGCCCAAGGCTGGAAATTGGTGTCGAGGGCTGCACAGGGGAATTGGAGGGACAAGCCCTCCCTCCGCCTCTCTCTCACTTGCTCTCTCTCTCTCTTTCTTTCACACACACACACACACACACACACACACACACACACACACACACACACACACACACACACACACACACACACACACACACACACACACACACACACACACACACACACAGATATACCGAGCTTACGTCTACTGGCGCAAATGCACACGTACACATGGGTGCACACACAAGCAGTGATGCTTTCTCTCTCTCTCTCACACACACACGCACACGCACGCACGCACGCACGCACGCACGCACACACACACACACACACGGAAGCGGTGGTGCTTTCTCGCGCGTACACTCACACACATGCTCACATCTCCATATATGCACATGCACACAGGGCTCTGGCATGATTAAGGTTGTGTGCAGGGGGCTTTGCAAGCATTGCTAGACTGTGGTGGCTGTCTGTTCTCCCACTAGTGCAGCCCTCTGGTGGGGAGAAAACCGCCGAGATCACGGATAATTACAGAGGAATATGTCACAGGAAATATTCTGTTATTCCCCATCCCGGGATTCCCCCGACCATCATAATGAGATCTTCCACCATAGACGTAGCTTTTTGCATTTTCCGCGTTCATTTGGGCCAGATGTTGATGCGAGAGAGCGCGGTGCAAATTGTAAACATTAGCTTTACTCAATTGTCTCCACCTCCAGCCTTGTCTCCCAGGGGTGCCGGGATTCAGCCCCGATCGATCGATGCCTCTGATCGGCCTGGATTATGGGGCGCAGCAGAGATATCAATGCTACGGCGGATGATTGATAGCGTAACCCCCCCCGCTGATCGATCGGTGCTTCAGATTGACGGCCCCCCCCTCCCTCCTCCTCCTCTCTATGGTGTCGTCACAGAATCCACTCTCCTATAAACTCTCCACTCAAAAAGACATAACCCTTGTGTGTACTTCCTGTTGCTTTGAGGTGCTACGCTGGGACAAATGGTGGGATTGGTTCCACGGAATGTCACCAGGGTATGGGAGGTGGCTGGGAAAGGTGGAACAATTTAGCCGGGAGGGCGGGCATTACTAGGCAGAGTGTTGTCCGTCAATTTTGCTTTGTTATTTTCTTTACGCGGTCAATATCATAATTGTATTCCGTCAAAGACAATGGAGAACTGTGTTATTCCTTGTATTGTAATGTACCACCAAATCTCTCCTTCAAGTTAAAGAGACGTATCCAGCAGCAGAGCACCGCTGTTGGACGGCCGCCGCCGGGTTCACAGTGTGTGGGTCGTTCATGAGGTGAGGGGGACGCGAGAGCTTCATCAGACGGAGATCACTCAGGGCTAGAAGGCTCAACCGCGTACCTCAACGAGCGGCCCAAATTGGGAGCGCCTCAGAACCCAAGCCAGGCTCTCCCCCGTGACACCCCAACGCCCACACCTAGCGCCCGCTGACCCCTTAGTCCCTCAGCCCCCCTCCGCCCCCCCCCCCACACACACACACACACACACACTCTCTCCCGCACCCCTAACGGATTAGGGCAGGGCAGGTGATTTGTTACGCTTTTGGGAAGCTGTCTCAGGTCCACGCTCATTTCCCCCGCTGCATATTCCAGCCCCCGCCCAACCCCAAGCCTCCCTCCCTCTCCCCCAACCCCCATCCCCTCCCCCCTTTTCCCATTTTGATGAATAGCTGGCCGTGCGGAGGCGAGCGGCGGATCGCGCCACCAAGGTTACGGTAACCTGGGCCTGCATCTGGGGCTACCTAGCCTCCAATTAGCGCTCAGAGAAGAGGGGGAGGCGGGGCGGAGGCTGGGGAGAGAGGGAGAGTGGAAGAGGAGGGGTGTGGGGGAGGAGGGAGGGAGGGGGTGCAGTCCAAGGATCTTCCTTTTATGGGCACTAAATCTGCATGGCAATTTCTGCAGCTGAGACCGGTTGGGGGGGTGTTTGCTCCGGCACCTAACCCCCCCCCCCCCCCCCCCCTTCTCCTCTTCCTCCTCCTCCTCCTCCGCTCTACTCCTCCCCCTCCTCCCTCCGCGTCCCCCAGCAGGTTGATGTCTCCCTGCCTATCTTTTGTCACTGATCACCCCCGGCCCCCTAGCGCTGGGATTAGTGGCTGAAGGACTGTTATGGATCGCTCTGAAGGGCATCTCCCTGTTCTCCCCCTGGCTTTGTGGGCAAGGCCGCTGCACAGAGAGCTGGAGCATGGCCTGTTCTGTCTTTGAATGGGTTAGCGCTAGACTTTCAGGAACATACATCAACTGTGTAGGGGAGGACCAGGCACTTTAGTCCAGAAAGGTACAATAATTACTATGTTTATTAGAAAATACGTGGAAAGTAATAATAATAATCATACAGACCCTTTTCAAAATAGAATAGAATAGAATAGAGTGGAGTAGAGGCCATTGTGCTCTTGGGCTGTGCATTGTGTTTAGGTGGCAGGAGGAGGCTGACACTGGACCGCTGTCCACGTTTCTCATGCCCTCTGGGACCAGCCTCTCCCACAGCCAGTGAGGAAGGCCCCTGTAGACACACACACATGCACACGCACCGTCCCAACCTACTTTCCACACAGACAGTGGGTGACCTGGGCTTTCTCACAGCCCACCCAGTCCTCTTCACTCCCGCACACAAGTGGGCGGTCAACAATCCCGGCAGGGAAGAAGCAAAAAACAAAACAAAAAAGCCGATCTCCCAAAGGAAAACACCTCAACTCTGACACTGTCTCAGGCTCTCTGCTTTTGTGCTCCTCCCCTCAGGGAGAGCACTCCACCTCAGGGAGACAAAGAGAGGAGGCGTCATGCTGGGCCCAGGCCGCTGACAGTTGTGCCCGGACCAGGAGGAGGAGGAGGGAGGGGCTGGAACCCGAAATGGACTGGCTGGAACCCCTCCTCAGAGAGAGAGACAGAGAGAGAGAGCTTGGTATTCATCCAATTAGGCCCGACAATCCAACGCCAAGAGCCTCATTACGTCCCCACAATAATACCTGAGAAGTGAAGGCTTGGACTTTACCACGGCGGGCTGGGGAGACGTGCAGGGCTGCCCTGCCTTGTGGAGTGCTCCTATCTCTGGGCTGGGAGTGTGAACCAGGAGCACACACCTGGTGTGTGTGTGTGTGTGTGTGTGTGTGTGTGTGTGTGTGTGTGTGTGTGTGTGTGTGTGGCTCGGCAGCTGCTGCCAAGGCCAAGGTTCAGGGCTCGGGGCCTGGGGCGGGGAGGTGACGGCAAGGGGGCTAGCGCTGGCCTCTCCTCCCTCTCTCCAGCCCCCCCCCCCTCCTCCCCCTCCCTCCCGTCCTTTTGCGCTCGCTTTGGACAACGCACACACAGGGTGAATAGAAAGTGGATGTGTGTTCCTTTGCATGTGTGCGTTTGTGTAAATACAGTGTGTACGTGTGTGTGTGTGTGTGTGTGTGTGTGTGTGTGTGTGTGTGTGTGTGTGTGTTTTGCATCCTGCCATCCTTTTGCCTGTTGAGTGTGCAGGCCTTTGGCTGCCCAACACTGGCTGCTAATTGCTTTTGACATTGTTTGGCCTCTTGCCGCTCAGTTTGGGACAGACCCCTCATTCATGCACTGTGGACAGCTCATTAGGGCTGCCCCCTACTCCTCCTCCTCTCTCTCTCTCTCTCTCTCCCTCTCTCTCTCTCTCTCTCTCTCCCTCTCTCTCTCTCTCTCCCTCTCTCCCGCTCCCCCCCCCCCTCTCTCTCTCCCTACGACCCTCTTAATTAACTAGTAAGGAGATGCTGGGAAATTTGCACACAAAGGCTCTTGAGTCTGGCCCGTTACCCTCCCACTTGTTAAGCACACACACTAACAGGAACAAAAACAAAGAAACACACACGCAGACAAACACACACACACACATGCTCTCTGAAAACACACTCACACTCCGGGCATGGCACTTTGTCATCCCCAGTCCAACGGAGGTTTCAGTACAGCATTAGGAAAGAAAACAAAGAAGAGTGACTGGATAAGCACGTGCACGTACACACACACACACACACACACACACACACACACACACACACTCACTTGGAGCCACGTGCTCTCAGCCTGTTCTGGGTCTTCGTTTTATTCTACCTCTCTCTCTATTTGCTGTGCTCCTGAATTAAAATCAGACCTCATTATAAAGGCTTGCCAGTAAGCAGTGCACCAGTCATCCACTCTCTCTCTCTCTCTCTCACCCTACTCCCCCTCCACTCTCTCTCTCTCTCTCACCCTCCCCCCCCACTCTCTCTCTCTCTCTCTCTCTCTCTCTCTCTCTTTGTTTATCTCTCCATCATTGAGTTTGTCACTGTGATGCTCCGTAAGTTTACCTTTAGTTTTCCTTTTGCTCTCTCTGATTTCATCTGTTTCTCTCTCTTTGCACCATCTTCTCCTTTCTCCTGGCTCTCATCCTTCCGGTTCTCACACAGCGTGGGGTACGTGGGGATGTTGGGACGGAGGGCTCCCTAAAAGCAGTTAGCTGGCGGCCCAGGACAAGGACCCCTGAGGGCCCTCCAAAGGGGCCTGCTGAAGAATGTGGGGGCCAAAGGAGTGTAAACAGGTGGAGCCCCTCCATTGTGTGTGGAAGCCCTCCACATGTCCCCGTCCGTCTCTCCCACACACACACACACACACACACACACACACACACTCCGCCGCATTCCACCACCCGTCTCTCCCAGCACACACACACACACACACACACACACACACACACACACTCCGCCGCATTCCACCACCCGTCTCTCCGCGGCCAACCACTGCTCGCACAGCTTTTTGTTTTGTTCGGTGTGTTCTGTTTTTTTTTCTTTTTTCTTCCTAGCCCCAATTCCAACCTTACCCCTATCTCCCCCTTGTCCTCTGGGTCAGAAAGAGGGCTCTTTGTGCCGTTGTCGGGCCACAAGCCTCCACCACGGAGGCCTCCACCTTTGTGTCTTGGCCCGGAGAGTGGGGTGGCTTGGGGTTGGAGGGTGTTTGTGTCGGGTGTGTGTGTACGTGTTGTGTGTGTGTACGTGTTGTTGGTGGTCTAACAGGATCCATTTCACAGCTCGCCGCCCCCCCCTACACACACACACACACACACACACACCCTCCTCTCACTTTGTCCTCCGCCTTCCGCTTTCCCACAGTTGCTTTCCCTCGTTCCCGACTGGTCATGTATTCATTCAATAACACGTGCGTTTTATTCCTTAGTTCATACATATCTGCTTTTCCACGAGGTTCCCCTTCGCGCCCACAGGACTGCTTTGAAGTTTTACTTCATGGTCAAAAGAAAGAAAACGTCTATTCAAATCAAATCCCAATTAAAGCCCACTGTACAAAAACCTGATATTCCAAAGTAGCTTTGCTGAAAACCAACCGGAAGAATACAAAATGTCTTATGAGAGTTGAAAGCAGTAGCATAAAAAAAAACCTGAACGTGACCACAAGGTCAATTGTAATTGCATGAAACAGAGTTCTACAGTGAAATGTTTGGTAAAAACTAACTAACTGGCTGTGTCCTTGAAAGTCTACTGGTCGGGGTACATGGTCATAAAGAGCTCCAGTACAAACGCTAACAGAGCTGCAGGGCTTGCTAACATTTGGCCTCGAGTTCTTCCACTGTGTGCTAATAAACGTTGCACCATGACCCTGGTGTTAGCGGTATGAATCGGAGGCTGAGGTTTCAGCATGTTACAATCCCTTGGATTCCTTTGTTTGATGGTGTTCTAAAAAAAACATCTCCGCGTTGCGGCGCGCAGAAAGAAAATGGTTGAGTAGTAAAGCAGTATCCTTCAATTCTTTTGAAATCAGTGTTTCGACCATCAAAGAGTGTTTCTCGTCTTATATAACACTGTGAAACGCAGTGTGTTGATTTGTGCAGTTGGCAATGGTTAGCAAAGGTAACCCTTCCAATAATGAATACTATTACACACAGTATGACAAGATAGTTCCGAAATCCCATTGTCTATAGTCACAACCCAGCAAGCCTTATATTTATTAACCATATTTTAAAATAAAATGTAGTTGTTTGGATAAAAGCAGCCATCCTTTACTTTAATTTACATAAGTATATATACAGTATGTACTGATGATTGTGCTGTGAATGTCTGCAAGACTGAAAGCTCCAGAAGACTGTTTGTGCCAGCAACAATGAGATTCATAATTTACAAATCTCTGAACTTTTATGAGACACTTCTTGTGTAATATGTTATTGTTGTTTTACTCACAAATGTTTGCTATATCAGTCTCTTTTTTTCATTTTCTATTAGTGATCTTGATTGTTTTTGTAATTATATAATGAACAATTGATGAGGAAAAAAAATTCCCTGTTTGATCAATACAAACAAAGCCACTTAATCCAATGCAAACATAATATCGGTTAGTAATTGGAAGCCAGCCCAAGTATTATATTTGTTCATAAACTAGTCAATAAAGGAGTACGTGTTTCCAACGTACTCAACTGCATTTATGTTTCTTTCTCTTCTGCAATGCAGTAACGTAGCCAAGTATAACGCTGTGCGTGTGTGTGCTAGCATGCGTGTGTGCGTGTGTGTGTGTGTGTGTGTGTGTGTGTGTGTGCGTGCGTGCGTGCGTGCGTGCAGCTGAGGCAAAGTTCCTGCAACAGACTCCGAGCCCCACCGATGATGGAATCCTTCACGGGCAGAGGAGGGGAAGAAGAACGACAAGGAGAGAAAAAAAAGAGAGAGAGAGAAACTTCTGTTTGCCTGGGGACTCCTCGACAGCCCATCTGTTGAAAGCGCTCCACATATTGTGACCTAGATAAGACGAGGGGGGGAGGGGGGGGGGGGGGGTGTGACGACGACTCACCGCCCTCCTGTATAGGTAGCCCAGCTCCCCGTCCCGGCGTTTGACACTTGTCTATTCATTTTGTTGGTCTAGTTGTCTCGAAATAGCGGACCTTTGCATAATTCCCGCCTTTGCATATGCAAGCTTTCTGTAAATCTCTCATAGATGAAGGGGTTAACAAATAAAAAAACGATGAGACTAATGATCAAAAAAGGTATGTGCCCCCCCCATGAGACCCCCCAGGGGTCTAACCAAAGTCAGTCAAATCAGTCACTTCTAATGAAGGGGGGGGGGTACCAGTAGTTTTAATAGGATAGTTTTGGTGCTCCACCACTCAACCTCTTACTCTGCATCCCTCCATTCCTCTCTCTTCATAACTTCGCCCCTTTCTGTTCTTTTTCCCTTTGCTCCCTCCGAGGCCCCACCATCTTGGCGTGGAGGGAGAGGGGTGCGGGTTCCAGCTCTGAGAGGACGTGGGGCAGACAGGAGGGTAAGGAGGAGGCGCTATCCCTTGTTTGGCCACAGAGGTGGCACTGACAGTGGAGGTGTGTTTTAGACCAGGCCACCTGACCTTGAAGAGCTCCATGTTTCTGCCTCCACAGACTAAGAAAGGGAGGTCAATGGGGGCATGTTAGCACAGAAACTCACACACACACAGAAACACACACACACACGCACACACACACAGACACATTAGTGAGCGGCTCCTATTGTCTGCCACTGACAATATTATTTTAGGGCCAAATGAACATTAATTTGCCTTCTTTGTGGTGGAAGTGCTCTTCTTGGCCATTTTCAGAGCCACTTGAGAAGGGAGTTTGAGAGGGCTAGCTGTGGCTCCTTTCTGCCTCCTCCCCGCTCTCTCCCTCCTCCCCCCTCTCTCCCACGCCGCCGTCTTATTGTCTCCCCCTTCCTCACCAATTCAGAGCCTCAGGGTCGCCTGTCCTGCCTCAGTGAGGTGGTGGGGGGCGGGGGGGGGGGGGGGGGGGGGTCTGCCTGAGAAGCTGTTCACCATTTTGTAGTCGTGCGGAGCTGTGAATCTCCCCAAGTCGGATTATAAGAAACCGGAATGTGTAAATGATAAAGAAATAATAAAAAGACCATGTACCAACGAGAAAAAAAAGAATTGTCTCATGCAGGGAGAAGCGTGCGCTTTACAGTATATACCGTAGACGATGTACACATCATGATACAGCACAGCTCACAGCCCCGACCACAAAGTCACTGCTGCACACCTAGAGAGAAAAAAAAAAGTGGGGGGAGAGAGGTGAAAGCTGGTCCTTGTAGTCCTTTAGGATAATTAGCACCACCAGACACGCGGGCCTGCCCCCGGCGTGCCTCCCGTCAGAGGGGGCTCCCAGGGGCCACGGCGTGGAGTCACCCCGGAGGAGGTGGGTACACGAGGTGCGGCCGTCACGCCGGCGCCCTGTGGCGCCTCTCTCTTTGTCCCCAACGCGGCGGCGGCGGCGGCGAGGGCATTAAACTTTAAGTGCCGATGTGATTATCACGCGGCATTCATTTTTAATGGGCTTTCCCCTCTATGTGTTTTAGCATGCGGCCAGAAAGCGCTGACTCAGGGCTTCGCTCTCTCTCTCCTTTTTTTTTCTTTTTTTTTTTCTGCTGAGCAGGCGTATATCCGCACGTATACCGCGCGCTGCTTATTCCTGCTTCTCGCCGATTCCCCCTCCGCGACTCCTCCCATCTTCTCCGTTCTCCATATCCTTCATCTGCCCCCCCCCCCCCACCCCCCCGCCCCACACACACTTCTTTTTCTCCTCTGAGGGGGGAGAAGGGTTGAGAGGGCTGAGGGTGAGGTGGTGCCCCCAGAGAAGGGCTCCTGAGCGGACAGACTGGAGCAGGGCCGCGCTAGGAGTCGGGGCCCCTACTGCCCTGACGCCGTCTCTGGTCCGCGGCGGGGGGAGGGGAGTGGAGGAATCTCAATGAAATGTTAATGCCTCCCCCCTAATTAGATCAGGCTGGGACCTTATCCGGCTACTGATAATCAGATCAGCGGTGGCGTGATGATTCCCCAGTCTGGGGTGGATATCAAATCAAGTGCACTTCACAGCGCCTAGTAAATGTCTGGCAGAAACAGACCATCAAAAGCACTGTTACAGAGCTAAGAATGTCTCTCTGTCTCTGTGTTCACATATAAGATGTAGCAGAAGAGGCGTGTGTCTCACTGTGATCCGTTCGTTCTGGGTATGTGGGCTAAACTTGATCAGCTCTCACTGATCCAATCTCCCCAGGAGCGTCTGAATCCTGGCCGGCGAACGATGGAGCACCTCTTAAAATGAGCTCTCGGTCTCAGTCCCGCCGGACGCCTCAGAACGCTCATTCACACACACTTAATAATCCCACCAGGAAGAGAGAGAGAGAGAGAGAGCGAGAGAGAGAAAGAGAGAGAAAGAGGCGAGAGAAAATGAAAAAAAGAAAGGCAGAGGTTACCGGGAACACAAAGGCAGCGATAAGGCTTTGAAATTAAAAACAGATATATAGATATATATATATATATATATATACACTATATATATATATATATATATATATATAGATATATATATAGATATATATATATATGGGGCAGTCCGGTATGGAAATCAATAAGCCATTATTAGCCCACAGAGGCCCAGCCATCCAAGAGACAGGTGACGCTAAATACATATAGATTCATAATAACAATATTGAGATGTAGAAATAAAGGTGGGGAGAAAAGAGAGGGGAGTAAGGGTGGGCGGGGAGTGTATTCCAGCTGCTTTTTTTATTAGCTGCCAGTCTCTCTGCCAATATGTGCGGCGGCGGGCGGCGGCGCTGCCCAAAACGGTAACTGTCCCACGCCGGATCAAATTAAGCAGACTGACAGCCAATAAGGAGCGGGCGAAGGTAAACGGCGTTTTCCCTGCGCCGCCGCTACCGTGCATCCACACAGCTCTTTACATATTAGAGAGAGAGGGGGGGGGGGGCGGCGAACTCCTGATAAAGTTTTATTAAAGCATGTGCATTTTATTCCTCCCCACCCTCCTTCTCCCTCACCCCCACGTCTCCCTCTCTCCCTCCCTCTCTCTCCGCTAGATCCTGATAAGGCTTGACAATGACACTGGCATCCCAAGGACACGCAAATGGCCGACTGTCACTCTGTTGCTGCGAGGGTGCACCTGTGTGTGCGTGCGTGCACGTGTGTGTGCGTGCGTGCACGTGTGTGTGTGTGTGTGCCTGTGAGTGAGCCGAGCCCACGTGTAAGTACACACTACACCTGTTCCTCTAATGCCCTTCATAACCACGATTGGCAGATGGTGCTTTAGATCCCCAAAAAGTCATAAAAGCACTTGTGACGTAAAAAAAAAAAGAAATAAATGAAAGAATGCATAGTGCTTTTCTTTATTGTTATGATAAGCAGGTGGATTGGTTGGATGGCGTGCTCAGCGGAGTGCAGTGGAGTGACATTAGCATGGCCGGGGTTGGTGCAGCCAAGAACAGGGGAGGGAGGCCCCCCGCAGGCTCATCAGTACCAACGGGCTCCTCCCTCACGCAGCATCAACGTCACCCACTCCCCAAAAAAAACTGTTATTTTCTCTCATTCAATCCCTCGTTTCTCCACACCCCCGCCTTGTCTTCCTGTTCCCACATCTCCTCTCCTCTCTTCTCTCTCCTCTCCTCTCCTCTCCGACTTTTAGCTCAGGGCCACACAAGGTGGCCCCATTTCAGTGGCCCCCACAACAGAACTCCACTTCACTCCCAGATGCTCTTTGACAAGGTTAGGGTTAGTCTCGCTTTTTCTTCTCCCGGACTGAATGGCGGAAGAATGCCCCCCCCCCCCCCCCCCCCCCGCTATATTGCTATGCTCCTCGGATGGCCCATCTCTTGTTTTCTCCCTCTCTCTCTGAGCGGTGCATGGGGCCCGCTGCCATTGTGAGGCCGTGCCTTCTTCCTCCCCGGGCTTTTGTCCACGTTGTTCTCCAGCTCCATTGAGGGCTCCCGGTCTCTTCTTCTGCAGGAGCACCGCTCCTTTGTGGCCCACAGAAAGGCCTTCATCTCGGGCTTGTTTTCCCTCTCCGTAAATGTTCTTCTTCCATTGGAGTACAGGGAGTGTGAATGAAGATTTCCGACCCACCTGAGCTAGCCGCTCGTTCTGTGGTTTTCTGTTGCTCTCACTGTCTTTATTTTGTGGGTGCCCCCCCCCCCATCCCCCCCCATCCCCCCCCCACTCTCTCTCTCTCTCTCTCTCTCTCTCTCTCTCTCTCTCTCTCTCTCTCTCTCTCTCTCTCTCTCTCTCTCTCTCTCTCTCTCTCTCTCTCTCTCTCTCTCTCTCTCTCTCTCTCTCTCTCTCTCTCTCTCTCTCTCTCTCTCTCTCTCTCTCTCACCTCCTCCTGGCTCTCTCTCGGCTGGACCTGCGGGGTTGCCAGGTGCTACGGTGAGACAGGAGGGTGGGTGGGAGTGGAGCCCTTTGAGCCGGGGTCTGTTCAAAAGACTGTTCCTGTTGTCTTCCAGAAGCCTCTGTTTAGGCTCTCATAAGACACGGTATGTTTTCAAGTCATTGCAGAGATAACAGACATCCCATTGTGAGAGTGGTGTAACAGCTGAACAGCCGTTGTGAACAAGTGTGAACAGCGACAGCAAGTGTAAACAGTGATCGATTTGATTTCCAATGCTTTCATTTGAAAAGGAGACTTCCAGCAGGTCTGACTGAGAGAGGGATGCAGTTGTCAGGGCAGGTGTGTGTTCCTCTCTGTTCTACCTGGGGACTAGAAGCAGAGCGACGGGCTCACCACTGGCAGTGAGCCTCTCTGCCAGCCTAAATCTCTGCGGGGTTGGCACGGCTATTCCAACCAAAGGGCATGTGTGTGTGTGTGTGTGTGTGAATGTGTGTGTGTGTGTGTGTGTGTGTGTGTGTGTGTGTGTGTGTGTACCGCAGGAACCCCAGCCTTGGCCCTGGCACGAGCCCCCACCGCCCGGGCATGCGGCTGGGCAGTGGCTGCTCCGCCCTGGGAGGGTGGGGGGGGGGGGGGGGTCAGGCCGAGAGGGCATGCCTCCTGGCGTCCACACGCGACGTGTGTCTGGCACCTGTCACCGCGCCGGCTCCCTGGGAGGGAGAGGCCTGGCAGGCACAGGGCACCAGCAACTGGTGAAGCTGGCACGCCAGGCCGCAGAGCATTCTTTCACATGCGTGGTGTCTCGCAGGGGCGGGAGGGGGCGGGGAGTTTGGCAGGCGTCTGCGGCCCCGTTTCTGTCGAGGTGTGTGTGTGTGTGGGGGGGGGGGGGCAGTCCCAGGCTCAACAAACAGCAGCTGAATCGTGGAGGCGAGCGGCCAGCGTTGCCATGACTTCTACGGGACCAGGACGCACAGAGGGGTCAGCAGTGAATTTGGATGGGTCCTTTATTTACGAGGGAAAAGTCAACAGGGTCTCTCTGCCAGCTTCACAGCTGCCCCCCGACCCCGCCCATAACCAGCCAGCTATGGTTTATGCTCCATGGAAATGAGCCCTGTGTGTATTGGCAAATCCTTCTGTCAATCTTGGCCCACACAGATCCACCCATAATGCAGCATTTCAGGAAGAGCGTTTTGCAGGCTATTTAGCCATCACAGCAGCTATCGTCCTCTTCAACCATTTAGAGTATTTAAAACAATTATGATATCCTTTCTTCACATTATCTCAGCAATATCTTCACGTTAAACCCCTCAGCCTGACAGATGACTCTCCCCCATGCCGCGACACCTCCGCTATCCCACGAGGCCTTGTTGCTGCTGCTGCTACTGCACCTGCTGCTTCAGAGGTAAGCACCGAGCCTTCGGGGGTGTAAATAAATAGAGGAGGCGCTGGTCCACAGACTGGGACAGGGGGCTGCCCCTACACCCACGAGGGGTGTGAGGAGAGAGGGGGGAGCGGGACGAGGGATGGGGGGTTTATACGGGAAAGCCAGGTGAGTGTGTGTGTGTGTGTGTGTGTGTGTGTGTGTGTGTGTGTGTGTACGTACGTGGCCGTGCGTGTCTGGCGCAGCGCTACAGAGATGGATGACCGGGTATCTGGTCCGTGGCCGTGGCGGGCTGGCGGTGCGGCGGCGGTCGCGGCGGTGGAGGCGGCAGCCCCCCGTTTACATTAGGGAGATTTAAACTGTCTGAGGCCACGCTGACACCTCAAGGTGTTTCACTTTAATTACAGCTGGCAAGGTCACCCTGCTAGCCAGCTCGCCCTCGCGCCGGGAGGAGAAGGACGGAGAGGAGGAGGGGGAGGAGGGGGAGGAGGAGGGGGTATTTACATTCTCGTTTTCAACCCCCCTCCCTTCCCTCTCCGTCCTTTAATGCACGGTGGGTGACGCGCCACGCCGGTGTGGAACGAGGGTGACACAAATCCACAGAGCAATGGGTCGCCGTGACGATGACATATGTAAATGCGCATACACCCACACACACACACACACACACACACACACACACACACTCACACACACACACACACACACACACACACACACACACACACACACACACACACATACACACACACACTCACACACACACCCCACACGTGCAGCGCCACGCAAACAAACAGCCCTTAAATGATTTCGATCGGCACACACCAAGCACTTCAGCAGCAATTCTGTCGGCTTTCGAGTCAACCAAACGGACGGATGAAAGGGCTCGGCCGCGACAACGCTGTTGAAGGGACAGAGGGCGTCCCACAGCGCCAACAGGAACCGTCCGCCCGGGTCTAGGAGAGGACTGCCTCCATAATAGCGCTCTGCAACCGGACCACCACACCACGGCTTCAGCCCTGAGGGTCGTGGGGGCCGACAGGCTGGGGGTCAGCGCGCCGCGGCCTGGAGGGGGTGAGTCACTGTGGACCCACAGAGCATCACCCCACCCAGGCTAATGGTAGGGGGTATGTTGGAGCGGGAGAGACACACGCAGCGAGAGAGAGAGAGAGAGAGAGAGAGAGAGAGAGAGAGAGAGAGAGAGAGAGAGGGAGAGAGGGGGGGGGGGGCTTATGTGATGAGGGATGTCAGACTGGTATCTTGGGGGTTTCACTTTCTCTTTTTCACTGCCCATGGCTCCACCTTTGCTCATTTTCTCTTCTCTTTGGCTCTCTCTCTCCCTCTCTCTCCCTCTCTAGCGCCCCCCCCCCCCTTCTCTCTATCTCTCTCGCTCTGTCTTTCTCTCTGTACATCAGTAATAACAGTGGGCCTCATGGGTAAACCGGCATGCGTACTTGAGCTGTCAAATTATCAAATGAAATATCCGTTCCCCAAACCGCTCCTAATCCTCCCGAGAATTAGAGAAATAAAAACAAAATGAAAACCGGGGAGAAAAAAAAACAAACATTTGCATTGTTGTTTATCTATTGGTTTAGGAGGAGGGGCTTTACGGCGTGGAGGGAGACATATAAATATATATCCAAAATGGCACCCTGACAGGAGAATCTTGGTTGGAAGCCTGAGATTCAAAGGCGAGGCGCTAAACCCCTGGCTCCGTTGTGTGGCGCCACAAAGGTTTGATGGCAAGCTGTCAGTTAAAAGCAGGCCTACCTTTCTTATCAGGCCCACAGCTTTAGCCGTGAAAACAAATTAGAAGAAAAACAGGAGCAAGGGTGGTGGGAGCGGGTTAGTGAGAAAAAGGAAAAGGAGAGGGGAGAGGGAGACGAAGGGAGGGAGTGCCCGGAGGGGAAGTTATTAAAGGCGGCACAGGCTGGCTGTGTTGGCAGCAGTTCAAAGGGGGTGGATTCCCCCTTTT